>JASKGM010057489.1:0-10631 GCA_034509205.1 Ceratonia siliqua | reverse complement strand
TTACCTAATACAAATAGGGTAATTAGTAATTACTTAATAGTCTAATACTTAATACTAGTTAACAACTTAATACTTATCAATTAAACTTATTGCTTATTAGTTATTAGAAATTTAGTAATAGCAAGTAGTTAGCATTTAGCCACTTAGCCCCCCTCCATCGATGATGACGAAGTTACGAAGACAAGCCTTCGCTTTTCACTGTCCCCATCTCTAGCCTCCATCAAAGACGTCGAGATTCGAGAATGAAAAAACTGTAGGCCTTCTAGGTTGCTCCATTGAAGATACTTCCTAGCTCTAACTCAAAGAGAGTCAAGGGAGTGAGGGACAAAGAAACCCTAGGCTTGTTGAGTTGCTAGTTGCTAGCTCCATCGAAGAAAGGAAGACGAAGACGTTTCTGCCTTCTGGACAATTGGTAACTGGTAATCGGGTATTGTAGTCCAATTTTTCAGTTTCATTCTTCACTTTCATAGCTTTGTCCTTTACAATTGTTATTTTGGGGTTTATCTATGATTCTCATTCTGGTTGATTATTCTCTTTTATACATGATAATTTATTCTGGTGAACTTGGCTTGTTTGTTGATAGCTAGAATACTTAATTTTTGTTGAAATTTATTTGAATAATGGAGTTAGCCGTTTATCGTGATTATCTAAAAGTGTCTTATGCAAACATGGTTGAACTCTAGAGAGTAAAGGGGTTTTTTACATGACTGTAAACTTGTTTGTTTTGCTTTATTGTGGCAATTAGTAGAAATGGACCTACCACTCATTAATGCTAACCACAAAGGTTAAGCACTCAGTTTTCTATTTGTTAATGTCTTGGGAGAAACATTTTCCTTGAGGAGGTACAAGTTTCGATTTGGGGCATCATGATTTTTCTTGGAGTTGGAGGAAAATATTCTTGAGAATGTGCATGTGAGATGTGGCTGAAGAATTTCTGAATAGCTATGATTCCTTTTCTATGGTGTAATTGAAACCTTCCTTATATACCCTTTTATCTTATATAGACTATTAACTAGATGAAGATTGTTAAAGGACTAAGTTTTCTATTTTGTAGTATGTTATAAGCGTGACCACCTCTTGTAGTAGACAAGTTTGGCTAAGATGTATGCAAAGGAATTTCATCTATGGACAAATCATCTTTTGGGGATAAAGAAGTGTAAAGCTCTTTCCTTCAGATCTTCTCATTATTCTCCATTTGGTTCCACCTTTACATGGCATTGACAAGCTGTGAAATATTATTAAAATGGTAGTTTACAGATCACACATGTGAGTCCAATGAATCATGTGTTGATGCCTTTAATTTCTTCCAAATAGTTAACTAGTAATTGGAAAAATTGGACAGTCTAATTGTTTGATGTAATGTGCACCTACGTTATATACAGTAATGTTTATAAATATAGTAAACCATGTTGTATTTAGAATAAAGATTGATGCACTACATTTTGTCATGGATGTTTTCTCTTCAACAAAGAATCAAAAAACTAGTAGACATCTTAGCATGGATATAATACTTAGCATAATTGAACCAGTAGGCATCTTGCCACAATATATGGGGGTAGATGACACAAAGGTGAAATGATGATAGAAACTTCCTATTCCAACACCTAGAAAGTGATGTGGTACTTAATTTGGTTTAGATACACAATTTGTTTTAAAACTTTCTTGTGATTGATTGTAGGCCCAATCCTTAAATTCTGTTTAATAATCTACGTTGAGATGGCATACTTGAAAGTTGAAATTATCTAAGGCTAGTTGTCTATCATTGATTTGTTAGAATCCTTCTAGTCTAACATGAAATAATAACTATCATCTCTATGTTATAAGCATTCGATTGCTAGGTATACAACTTCACATGTATTTACTCCTCAATTGCATGCGCTTTTATGCTCTCTAGTCTCTTCCGAGTCCTCACACAATTGTTTTACCATTTGCCAATTGCCATATAACTTAGGAAACATAAGATTCATTAATTAAGTTCTTAATTTGTTTCTTTATTTTATTTGTCATATTTGGGAACTAGTCGCTGGTGTTCCTTTTTTATTTTTGGTGAAAAAATAGTAATATCTTTCAAAATGAATACTACTGGCACTCAGTGGAATATGCAGTACTCCAACTCCTCCATTCACCAGTGTTGCTTAAGATGATTATGCACCAGCTGTAGAGTTTCATAATAAAGTGAATGAACAACCTGAACATGAGGACGCTACACTTGAGGTAAGGTTAAAAAGAAAACCTAATAGGCCTCCTTTTATTGTTTAGGTCTATTTTACTAAGAATGCTGATAGTGGAAGGGCAATATGTAATTATTGTGGTAGATCATATGCATACAATCCTAAGAGCCATGGTACTTCTACCTTGAAATATTATTAAGTGTGTGCAAAAAATGTACATAGGAAGGATAAGAAGCAGAAAACTCTTGCATCTTTTATAAAACTTGAGGGTGAAGTTGATGGAAAGGGAGAACTAGGAATTGTGGAGTTCAATCAAGAGGCTATTACGGCTGCTGTGTGTAGAATGATTATCAAATATGAGTTATCCTTCAAATTTGTTGAGAATGAGGGATTTAGGGAGCTTATGGAAATTACTCAACCTCAATTTCAAATTCCTCCCGCACCATAGTAGCTAGGGATGTTATGGCCTTACTTTTAATTGAGAAAGAGAAGTTGAAGAACATCTTATCAACTGCTTATCAGAGGGTTTGCCTTACCACTAATACATGGACATCTATTCAAAATATGAATTATATGTGTGACAGCCCATTACATAGATGTTAATTGGGTGTTGCATAAGAAAATTTTGCCTTTTTCTCTTGTTGATGACCATAGGGGTGACACAATCGGGAAGCAGTTAGAGAGATGCATCAGTGATTGGGGTATTACATATATTGGCACTGTCACAGTTGATAATGCTAGCTCAAATAGTAATGCACTTTCATATTTGATAAGGAGGGTTAATGATTGGGATGACACATTGTTAAGGGGGGATTACATGCAATTAAAGTGTTGTGCACATATACTCAATCTTATTGTGAATGATGAACTAAAGAAATAGATGCATCTATAAAAAAAATTATAGTTGCTTGTGAATTGTTAAATCATCCCCTCAAAGTGTGGCTACGTTTAGAAGAATGGCAAAGGAGGTAACGATTGCCATTAAAAAAAGGATTTGCCTGGATGTGCCAACTAGGTGAAATTCAACATATTCAATGTTGGATGCAGCTGAAAAGTGTGAAAAGGCTTTTGCACGCCTTGAAGATGATGATGGGAATTACTATAATTGTTCTATTGCTGATGGGGGGCCTCCCAATGATGAAGATTGGGTGAGAGCGAGGGCGAGGGTTTTTACTTAGTTTTTGTAGATTTTTTATGATGTTACTTTGTCATTTTCTGATTCTTTGCATGTCACTTCATATCAATTGTTTCAAACATTGATTGACATTGCAAATAGTTTAGAGGATTGGATGTCTAGTGATGATGAGATTTTGAGAAATATGGCAGAGAGCATGAAAGTCAAGTTTGATAAATATTGGGATGTTGATAATAATACAAATTACCTTTTATTTGTGGCTGTCATCCTTGATCCTCGTCTTAAGATACAATATTTGGCATTCTGCTTACCTATTATATATGGCAATAAGGCTGGTAAAGAATATTTTGAAAAAGTAGAAAAGTTAATTGTCACGCCCCAATTCCGACCATGTGACCAGCATAGGAACCACCAATAAGATGGCGCCCTACAAGCCTTCACATGTTCATATGCATTTAACCTGATTTAACTTAAATTGTAACCAAAATGCAAATACAATAGACAGGCCCACCATAACACATAAAACATGCCTCTGTGGCCATGAGGCAATTCACTAATTATATGTTACAACCCAACACATTAATATTATGCAAAACCCTTAATCACAGAAGACAATGCTATCACCTAGTCCAACTGTCTGAGAGCTTTAAGAATTACTCCATTTGTCCTCTAGAGAAATTTATATGGAAACCTGCAAAATTTAACCTAGGGAAAAATATAGGGATGAGTCAAACTGACCTAGTGAAAAGGAACAACCTCACCAAAAGGGTACAAGCTTTCACTAATAATATTAAACAGAAGCGTGCAGATAAATATATGTAGATATGTAAATACCGATCTTCAAATGCTTAAATTGAAAGTACATCAATATCAATATATATGTACATTTTTAAATAGATTAAATAAGACTTACTTGATATCATGTTGCCTTGCAAAACAGAAATCAGATAATGGTCATCAAAGTAAGTCAGACCTTAACATGATGAAATAGTTATATGAGTAAAATATGTTCAAAGGGATTAAAAGCAAATCTAGAAGGATGGATTCATTACCCTTTTACATGAAGAACTTTAATATCTACATATAACATGTAACAAATATTCCTTTTGGAGCAGAGCTCCTAGTCAGATACAGATAATAGATATTTCATTCGGAGCATAGCTCCCTGTCAGATACATATATTAGATAATAGATATTCCAATCCGGAGCCAGGCTCACGGATGGTGATCTTTCATAACATAGTCCATGAACATTCAGATAAACTAGGTGCACCTAGGGTTTCTCTATGGAAATAGCTAAGGATCCACCAAAACAGCTTTATAAACCCATAGATCATAACATTTTACAATACTAACTTAGATGAAATAAGAATAATTGAAATTGTAATTTCTGAGTAAAATGTAAATGCAAATATTGAGGTACTTCGCATAGGATGAAGAATATAAATAAGTTTAGCTAGTTAAAAACAACTATCAAATGTACTTGGGTATTCCAAAACAGAAGTAAGATAAAGATTAAAGTAATATCCATTTAACTCATGTAGCTAATGAAATCAGAAGAATAAATGTTAAAAGATATAAAAATTCAAAAAGAGCATTTTTGCATAACACTTTTAGATACTAGCTATATAGGTATAATATATATATTGATAATGAAAAAATCCGAACATCATAAAATAGAGAGTTTCACTCAAAACATTATGTTTATATTAAAAAGACTTAAACTAATATCCATATGAAACCAGAATTTAATGCTAAAGTACTTTATAGCTCGATGATAGAAGCTTTATGCTTTACAAAGGTGTTAAAAGTCGTATGCATGGACAATAATAATAATTTTAAACGTAATGTGTCAAACATCTTTCATAAACGCATGTAAATTACATATTAAAGAACCTTTGTAACAAATCCTTGCATATATAAAACCAAACTTTCTTCCATTTACCTCTTTATAATTAAAATAGTACAAGAACAATAACATTGTAAGTTTAGAACTAAAGAGAGCATATGTATATAGAAAGTTCTTGTTCTTAAAGGTAGAGCATTTCCACTCACCTTGTTAGCTTTTGAAAGATTGTTTCAAAAGACTTCCATTATGGAGAATGTTAATAACTAAACCAAAACCCAAGAAATTCCTAGCTTCTCTTTCATCACTTTTGTAAACTCATTTGAGATTGAACATATAAGGAAAATTTCTTTATGACCCTCTCTATATCCAAGAAAATAGGGAAGCCACTGCAATATGTAAGAGAAACTAAAGAATCTTGAAAACAGCTCTCAACCAGACAATTTACTAAGCTTAAACTGAGCTAAAATAAAAAAATTTACTAAGAAGGCTGCTAGTTAGAAAAATTTAAACAATGGGCATTACAATAGTTGTTTCAAACTTACAAGCTGCAATTTTCTATTCCTCTTGATTAGAGTGACTCTAGTTCTCTATCGGATTGTTCTTTACACAATGATGATAATGGTAAAAAAATTAAACCTAGAGCTAAGTTTAGGTTGAAGATAAAGGAAAAATAGACTGAAGTGAAGCAAAATGAATTAGATAGATACTTGGAGGATGGCGTAGATGGGTTTGACATTCTTAAGTGGTGGAAGGGGAAAATGTTAAAGTATCATGTTCGATCTTGCATGACTAGAGATATCTTGGCCATACTAGTTTGTACTGTGTCATCTGAGTCTGCTTTCAGCACTGGTGGTCGAATACTTGACCCATTTTGTAACTCACTTAACCCTACTACTGTGGAGGCTTTGATTTGTGCACAAAATTGGTTGAGATCACCAAAAAAATCTATTGATCTTCGAGCCCAAATGGATGAAGTTGAATATATTAAATCAGTTAAATTTCTTTCTTATGCATTTAGCCATTTAGGATAGTACACTTTAAATTATAGAATTTGAATAAAATAGTTGACTTAGTTATTTTTTGTGTTATTCTTTGTTTATTGTTAATTGTTGAACTAGAATTGACAAATCAGACAAATCAGGCAAATCTAACTCAAAATGAAGTGGGGAATCAAGGCAACAAATAGTGACAGAGTCTACATTCCACAAATGAGTTTTTCTAATTTTGCAAATAAATCATTATTTTGATTTTGTCATAATGATTACTTATTTGTTTCAATTATTGTATTTTTGTCTTTAGGTGAGGAGGAAGCCAGGAAGGGGAAGATACTATGTGTAATGTGTTTGCTATCTTTCTCTGTTTCACTAATGTGGACATGTGGTTCCATACTTTTGAGTTTTGAGACTGTGTTGTATTGTAACTATTGTTGTTAGTATATGGGACTTTTTTGTAATTTATAGTTAGTATCTTATTGGTTTCTCTCATTAGCTTTTCTCTTGTTTAATGTTGAATTCTAGTTTGAATCTGAGTGGTTTCTAACTTTCTATCATTATACCACAACAACATCTTCCTTTATAATATTCTCAACTTTTTCTACTACTATTTAGTTTTGAAGAGAATGGAACTCTTATCCAGAGACAAAGACTATTTATAGTGGAAATGGAAGTCATGATGGAACTAAGTTTTGGCATATGTCATTCTCATTTCCTTGTATGTCTTACCCTTTATTTTATAGAAAATTATTTTTTTGCATAAAACTACTCTACCTTTTTTACAGTGTGGTTCTGCAGCCTACAAGCCTGCAATTCTTTGCAATTATCAAATGTGCAACTATCACTCCAGGTATGGTGGTTGGTTCTTGTAAAAAATGTTGCATTCATATGTGATATGTCTACTTGTAGCATATGCATTGATAAATAAGAAAGAGAGAAGATTCTACTGGGATTGTTAGAAATCATTTTGCTTCATGCTTGTTTAAGAATTAAATAACTTGAGCTGCATGTTAATGTTTTTGGTAGGTAGTAGATGTGTTCTGAGTTGTTGAACTTGAACATGTGTAATATTATGTAAAGTATTATACCATGTTCATAGGACACAAATCTTGAACAATAATTGGCATGGCATAGACTTTTGAGTTTGTAAGTTTGAACAGATGAAATCTTGATATTGTGTAGCTGATTGACATTACATTCTTTGATTCAGGTTTTATGGTGATACAGTTGAGGAACTTGGTTTGTGACTTATGTAACTATGTTAATGGGGAACTAGTTGACAAATGAACTTACTCTTAAATTTGTTATTTTATCTTTTCCATTTTTAATTTAAGGTGTGTTGTTTCTTGCTGCCACTATACATTTTGCTTGAGTTGTTTATGGATTCACTCTAAGAATCATCTTCCTTTAAGTCAGGTGCTGGTTTGAAAGTTAGTTTCTTGTGCTTCATAGAAAATTGTAAGATTTTGTGGGATGCCGAAATGGCAATTGGGTTGTGACTTTGTGCAAAATTGTATCAAGGAAACTGATTATGTTTAGTCTGTTAAACTGATTAACCAAACTGCCCAAATAGCCAAACAGCCAAACACCAGTCTTATTCAGTTCGATTATCTCTTTTGTTTAACTAATTAACTGATGCAAACTAAACCATCCATTTTTATTCAGTTCGATGGTCAGGTTGGTTCATTAACTGAACCAACCCAACTCGTGCACACCCCTACTAATAAATATAAAAGCTATATAATATTATATCAATTGTGTCATGACCCAACTTATGGAACGTGACCGGCGTAGGAATGCTATCACTTGGATAACATCCTACAAGCTTATAGGAACTCTTATGCAAGGCAATATGATAGAGAGTCAAATTTTTATTTTGACTTACATAACAAATTTGATATTTAGAAAGATTTCATAAAAATCTTGACGGGGTTTCCAAATTTTAACCAGGCTATCAACAAGGTGGACTGGCCTGCCATAACATATAACATAAGCTTTCATGGCCAAAACTCAAAGAACAACATAACACACCTATATATTTGAACACCCTATTCCAACTATCCAAGAATGCCAGCTATTACTCCATTTGTCTTCCAAAGAAAACTTGAGGATTTAGCTACAAGTATCCTACAAAACAACTAGGGAAAATAAAACCTACTAAAGGATACAAGTTTCCCCGAAGACAAATAAATTCCATTTAGGTGTTAAAATAGATTAATGAATAAGATATTTTATCCTGGGAAGAATCCCATATATAAAATTCCTAGATAAGGAAAGTAGCTTCTTAACTCCCCTTATGTATTAATTTTAAAAAGGCTTAATTGCACTTTTGGTCCCTATAATTTGTCAAAGTTGTAATTTTGGTCTCTCTAGTTTCAATTTGAACAATTTGATCTCTCTAGTTTCATAAAAGTTGAAGTTTTGGTTCCCCACTTAACTTTTCATCTATTATTTAACATCTATTATTGATGTAGACAACAAAAAAGCTATGTAGACCACACACAAAATTATACATTAATAATTAATTTGCCACTTCACCATCCAAGTCACCCACTGCCACCTCAACCACAATTTCCCCCAATTCCCTCCTAAAACAAGCAAGCAAGTCTTCCCCTATCGTCATCCCTTCAAATCCGTTCACTTCCATCTCTGGCATCATTGCTTCCTCTGGTAAGCATCCCCCCTAGGTGAGTTTGGATAGAACCATCATAGATAATTAAATGGTCAACAAGAAATAGATATATCTTGTTTGGAAAGTCATGTATATGAGAAAATGATTAGTTTTGTAGCTTTGTGAATGACTTGACCTTAACCTTAACCTTTACTTCTCCTACCCCTATCCCATTATCTTTCCAAACAAACCCTTATAATTTTCTCATCTCAAGTACATTGCCCACCCAATCCCATTATCCTAACTTTAACTCTATTCATTTTAGTCTTAACTCCATCAAGACCAAACTAGTTTATATATACCCCTTCTCCTAACAACATAGCTACAAATTGGCTTCAAGATTCTTAATTTTTATTGCAGGCTCTAGGATGAAGCGTCCACTTCCCGCCGACAATAAGAAGATAAAAAAGGTAAAGCTGGTATATATTGATGAACAACATCATGATCGCCCTTTTGGATTTATGCATTTGGATGAAAATTTGTTGTTCGAGGTGTTGAAACTTGTGGATGCCAGGTCACTAGCCATGGCGGCTTGTGTTAGCAAGCAGTGGCACAAGATGCTCACTGGAGGGACGGTGGAAGACTTGGGAGAGAAGCTCGCTCATTTTTGGGGGGAATTGAGGCTAAGGTGGTAGTGGATGATTTGGATGTTGAATTGAAAAATTAATTATTGATGTGTAATTTTTTTGTACCCTATATGGCTTTTTTGTTGTTAACGTCAACAATGGACATTAAATAATGGATGGAGAGTTAATGGGGGACCAAATTGTTTAGGCTAAAAATAGAGGGATCAAACTTGCAACTTTAACAAACTAAAGGGACCAAAAATGTAATTAAATATTTTAAAAATATCAATATATATATATATATATATATATATATATATATATAGCTTCTCTACTAAACCGTCTACAAGTTGCTTATCAAGTGATTATGCTCATGAATATCATGTACTCATGACTATGTGAATATTTAATGAAATGTCGAATGTATAAGTGCCATGTAAATTTCACATGCTCACAAATTTCATATAAATTTCATGTACTTTCAAAACTTCATGTAGCTTTATACATGTGAGAAAGTTTGAATAAGAGAATGATAAATATGTAAACTCAACATATTTTTCATATGGAAAATAAATGGATTTCATGCATATTAAGTCAGTAAAATTTAGGAGCATTCAAAACAATGAAATGAAATTAGTAAACTTAACTTTGTGGGATCACTCATGAAAGAACTGATATTTGAGGCAGCTCCATCTCGCTGATAGCCCTTTCCTTATAGGATTGACCATACTCTTAAGGGCAGTTCCATGTAAAAGATAACTATTTCCTCTCCATCATCATACCATCTTTGTGCGAGGTGATTACATCTTGTTGGTAGCTCCTTGCCTCACACGAGTGGCTACACCTAATGGATAGCCATTTTCATAGCACTATAATACCAACATATATCTAGATGCATCTAGGCCATTAACCCCGCTAACGACCATGGGGATCTAACAAGGATTTCGCCAAAATCATTTTCAAAGAAACCAATTCAAATTTCATAGTAGCATCGGAATATATCTATAAGCCCAATGGCATTGAAAATTTCAATTTCTAAAAATATTTCTCCCAATCGATTCAATATCTCATTTCTTGTAAACCTTCCATACTGAAATAAATACATAATGCAATGATAAAAAATTAATGTCATGCACATGAACAATAAAATTATTTGAAGGCTCTTATGCAAAATATAACTCATAACATATATATATATATATATATATATATAGAGAGAGAGAGAGAGAGAGAGAGAGAGAGAGAGAG
>JASKGM010057457.1:0-18490 GCA_034509205.1 Ceratonia siliqua | reverse complement strand
ACATGTGGGTTCAATTTGCAATCCTAGATAAAAACTACTCCATCACTGGAGTTATACTCAACATATTCAGAAAAGGAAAATAAATCAGAAGTGATGACAGCATAGATGATAAAGAGGAAAGAAGAAAAACTATGAAGCCGTTGTTCTTGTCTCTCTCCTTCTCCAGCTGCCAAATTCCTCAGTTAAAGCGCCTCTCCCAAGCTGTTCGTCTATCTCCAGGGCAAAAGTCCCTTCTTTATCTCTTTTTCGGCCTATTTAAATGAGTCAGCCTTCATTGCTCCGCGGCTTTAGGTTACAGCGCCGCGGCTCGAGTGTGCAAAATAACAATCCTGATTTTTAGCCGCAGCGACGCGGCTTCGAGGTCTCTGACTTGGGGCGCCGCGGCGCCTGATGCTCTGACTTGGCTTTAATGTTTCTTCACGTTTTTCTGACGCTACATCTTCATCCTTCTGCGCTGCAGCGCTGAGCCCTGTTACTTTAGCCTTAGAATTTCTCTTTCTTTTCCTTGCCTTACTTCCAATTCATCTATTTTGAAATCAATAAAGAAAATTCAGTTAATTCTGCTTCAAATGTAGTAAAACACAGCTCATATATTTGCTTGGAGTGTTAATTATATTAATCAGTTATGCAGTTATCACAAAGCATTAAATGACACAAGACAAAAGCATGTGACAAATAGAAGAAGAAAATAATGGGCATCATCAAATATCAATTACATGCTGGCCAGAAAGCAATAACTTGAACATCAAACATGCAACTCTTTAAAAATTCAAATAAAGGACATGCTAGAATAAAAGCAATGGAAAAATAGAAGCTAAAGGTACAGTTGTAAGGAACTAAATCAAATAAGACGAATGTGAGATACTATCTAAACAACATTTAATGGATGATTTACAAAATCACTCATGTCCCCACAAAGCCTTTTGGAAAGAGGAGTTCACATGTATCAAGGCTGAAACTTAGTTGCACAACAAGTTAATATACACAAATGTGATTCTTGAAAGTCATTGTTGCATTTTGAAAAAGACAATAACCACTCTTTATTTGTCTCTCTCTTCTCCATCTTGGTAACAAGTTTGAAACAAGAAAGAGAAAGCTACAATGAAGGGAAAGTCCCATCTCTAAGAAAAGTTAATGGGTCAAGTAAGAAGAAGCATTGGAAATTATAGAAGTCATTTTACAATGAAGCATATCAGTGAAGTTGAAAGAGCTGAAGATGGAAGCTGCAAAGATTGTGAGATTCAAATACCACTTTGATGAAGGAAGCAGGAAGAAATCAAATATGGAAGTTGCAATCAAGAAGAAGTTTAAAGAAGAAAGAAAATTGCAAGTGTCATGGAAGAATCAAATCCCATGATGAAGGCAAAGATTGAAGGAGAAATACAAGCAACAGCTAGCTAAGAGAATATTATAAAAAGAAGGAACATGAAGTCTCAAAATACACACTGAAGATGCACATCAAACCGTGTGAGAAATTCTTCAGATTACCACTTTTAGTTTATTATTTCCTTCTTGAGATTTTATAAAGGAGCCAGAGAGTTAGTGAGAACAAAAATGCATAACCCATATACTATTCAAGAGAGTCTTTTTTTTCATCTCAAATTTCAAATTTCATATGTGGTGAGCTTGAAAACTATCATGTTCATCGTGAGTAGTAAAACTAGGGTTGTAAGGTGTTGTTGATTAGTGGAGAAAAATATATTGGGAGTCAAGGGGACTAAATGCAGGTCTCACATTGGTTAAACTAATATAAATCACTGTGTTCCTTCCCATATCTTTTCTGTTCTTTAAGGTTTATTTCTAGATCTAAAACTAACTGATTTTTAGGTACCTTAAACTTTTCAAGAATCTTAAAAGTTTTAAGAGAGCTTTTTCATAAAATCTTTAAAACGTGTCTTTGAGTTAGTTTCAATTTTGTTTTGAGAGGAAATAAAAAAAAGATTTAAATTTTTTATATACTGTACCAATTCACCCCTTCTCTCTTGGTACGGTTTAACTTTCACTTCTATGTTTTCAAAGCTAGACCTAAGATATAGGCATCACCATATTAGAATGAAAGAGCAAGATATACATAAAACAATATTTAGGACTCACCAAGGCCATTTTGAGTTCTTAGTCATGCCTTTTTGTCTTACAAATCATGCAACCTACTAAGCAACAATGAATGAGGTATTTCAACCCTATTTGAGAAATTGTGGCTATTTTTTTTATTTATATATACCGATTTATAGAAAACAATAATTAATCATGTCAAAAACTTAAAAGATATCCTTAATTCATTTCAAAAACATACTCTTTATGCCAAGTTATCAATATTCTGTCAATCTAGTATAGAATAATTCGGACTTGTAGTGTCAATGGTTAGAGTACAAGCATACCCTAAACAAATCACTACTATGGTTGAGTGGCCTGCACCTAATTCCTTAAAACAGCTTAAGGGTTTCTTGGGATTAATTGGATATTACAAGAAATTTGTCAAAAGATATGCCCAAGTAGCCTTTCCAAGGAACTAAATATTGTGTCGTTTCGATCCAAACGCACGAAACATTTCAATTTCTTGCGTGACTAAAACAGCACATCACACCATGTTCAAAAATTCAATGACTTGGAACAAATCGATTTGTTTCGATGAAAATCAAACAAAACAAACCGAAATGCAACGCAATGAAACTTATCAAAACAAAAGAAAGGAAAAGACAGAAGTTACAAAACTCAGAAGTTCATATTTCAGAACCAAGATTGAGAAGATCAAAATCTGAACATGTTCTGAATTCTGAAACTGAAAGAAAATAAAGAGACTAATAAGATTCTCGTATACAACCCTTTCCCCTAAATTTTCAGTAATGATGAGAATGAGTACAATAACAGAGATTCCAAAATTCAAATAATTCACACAAAACACCAAAATGAAATACATAATTTAAAGACTTCAGAAATCCTTTTCACAAATAGTAACCAAATTGAAAAACTTACTTTCCATTTCTAAAGCTTTGAAGAAATGAGAAAAAATCTACAAAATTTTCAACCTCTAACTCCGAGCACCTCATCGCCTCCAAGTATCGAGCAGAGATTGCCGATAGTTGACACCAAGAGCAAAAAAGCGTGAGGCCGCGATTTCCGTGGACCTGGAACTAGAAGAATCGAAGGCGAAGGCGCAAGCAAGTTTGTGCTCTTTACTCTACAACTTTCTTTACTCTTTGACTTTCTTTAGCCGTGTTTTCTTTTTTATTTTAAGAAACTAAGTGAAAAATGAAAAATAAATATTATCTTTCTTAAATTTTTCTTTTACTTTTATACTATTAATTTTTTAAAGTACTTTCTTATGGCACTTACACTAATATTTAGGATCTCTGGGTTGATATATGCTTAAAAATTTTAATTATTAATATTGTAAATAGTAATTATTTTATTATGAATCTAAACATGAATAAATTTCTAAATATTAATAATCATTGAATTTTCAAATTTTAAGTGTAAGTATGATGTTATAAATTAAATTTTAATAAACAATAATATTATTGAGAATAATTATATGAATCAAAAATCAATAATAAAATATTTGACATTAAAAAATAAATGTCTAGTTTAAAGTGATAACACAAAATATGGATTAAAAGTAATGTAGTCCAATTTTTAGTTTTTATAAAAATGAATTTAGTATGTGATAATAGTAGTGTGCACTGAAGAGTATTTTTTTGTGTAAATTAAAATAAAGATTGATTTTGTAAAATATTTTTCCTTATTAATACTGGATTATGTTTTTGCTAGATATCAAATTGATTAAATAATTGATTATGATTTCCCATAAATCCTCCAATTACCATTTATTGATAAATAACTTGTGGCGAGTCTTTCTTAATTCTATTTGTTTATTTGTTTATCATTTCAATTTTCTTTTGTTACTCTTAATTATTTTCCTTTTATTTTTAAATTCTATTTTACACAAACTCCTAAAAAACTTAATTTCATATTAATTTATTAATGTTCTATTTTAAAAATAAATATCTAATATTAATAAATATTTTTATAAAATACATATCACCAATTTAAAAGATGACCTCAATGCTTGGTAATAAGTAGTGCTTGGTAAATCATAAATAACAAATTTTCAACAAATGTCTGTAATATTTATCTAATAAGTTATGTTTAAATCAAGTTTATTTTATTATAGATTACTCATTAAAAAAATTACTAATTTGTGTGAAAATACTAATCTTATATTATCTAAATTTGTTAATAAAATAATTAAGTTAACATTTATAAATTTCATTAATATATAAATTCATGAAAAGATAACCACTCATTAAATTATAATAATACTTGTATTATAATTATTTTATTATAAGAAGGTATATTAAGATATTAACATTTAACAGATATGAGATATACTTGATGAGAAAATAAACTTTATCATACGTTAATTCGAAATAATAGTGTTTAGCCTTAGACTCGTTGAGTGTCATTTTTATAGAAAACTAGAATTTATCAAATATTAAACAGCTTATATGGTTTTCACAAAACTATATAAAAATTAGAAAAATAAAATAAAATATGGTTATATATATTTTATTTTATTCTAATATAGTATAATATTGAAGTTAGTTAAGTTATAGTAATATTCTATAGATAGAATTTAATTAGGATAAAGATTTTAATGTTATAGATAGAAATAGTTTTTTGAATAAAAAAATAGTTGATGATATTAGGGTATAGAGTTTAGTTTTTTTTTTTCTATTTACATATTTGTATTATCATTTTATGGATACAAATATGAGTTCATGTAAGGGAAAAGCAACATTAATAGAAGGAAGATCCAAAAGACAAAAGAAAGAGAAAAACAAATATTTGTTGGACTTATGGGAAAATGGTTGGTGGAAATAGACAATATGTACAATGTAATTTTTGTCACTAAATAATGAAGGGTGGTGGTGTGACTTGATTGAAGCAACACCTAGTTGGAAGTAATCCAAATGTTGAAAAATATGAAAAATGTCATCGAGAAATTTATAATAAAATGAGAGAACTTTTGAGGGGGGGAAAGAGCAAATAATTAGCTACTGCAAGAGCTAAAATGAGAGAAAATCTAATGGGTGGAGCTAGAAGAAGAGCTAGCATTCAAGAAATATCATCTGAAGATTCAGATGATGATATGACAATTCAAGAGAAAAAGGAGTTAGAATATGCAAAACATGCCGCTATTCAAGATATACACAGGGTAGAAAGAGGAGATAAATTTAGTTATTTTCAACTATCAAAGAAAGGAGAAAAACATTTTTTTCGTTGTAAAAATGTCAAAGAGTCTATAAGCAATTTTTTTAGCATGGGAAAAGGAAAATGTCAAAGCAAGGAAGAAACTGATCATTCATTATATCGCCAATGAGATGTGTATCAATAAAAGCTGCACCATTTGTGAAATTCCAAAAAGTAGGCAAAGTCAACAAAGCAAGTAATTGATAAATTCTTTATTTATCAAGACATTCTACCTAACAAAGCCCAAGGTTCTATTTATGTTATCATGATTGATGAAATTACTCGTGTGGGTATTGGGGTGAAAGGTCTTACCCCATATGAAATTGGTGGCCCAATCCTTAATGATGAAATAGAGGAGATAAAAGAATGTAAGAAGAAATGGGAAACATATGGTGTCACAATTATCTGTGATGGTTAGCAATCCATAACCCGTTTGGCAATCATAAACTGCTTGATCTACTGTGATGGGAGGATCATTTTTCAAAAGTCAATTAATACCACTGGAAGATAAAAGGATGCCAAATATATTTTTAGCTTAATGGACCAAGTGGTTGAAGAGATTGGTGAAACTAATGTTGTGCAAATCATTACAGATAATGCATTTGCATACAAGAAGGCTAGTAAGTTATTGATGCAAAGGAGACCACATTTGTATTGGACTTCTTGTGCTGCTCATTCTCTTGACCAATATTGCATGATTTTACAAAATTTGAAAAAGTTTAGAAGGTGTTGAGAACTTATTGTATATGATGAGAACTTATTGTACATGAGAGTTGATTAGATCTGCTCAAACACGATTTGCAACCAATTATATTTCTCTTGCAAGTCTCATGGAGTACAAAAATGGACTACAGCAAAAGGTAACTTCAGATGAATGGTCTAAGAGTTCTGATAATAGGGATTCAACTGGAAAACGAGTTCATGCAACCTTAGTATATCTAAATTTTTGGAAGAATGTGAAAAAAATTATGGATATGCATACACCAATTGCTAAGGTTCTGAGAATGTTTGATGGATAAAAGCAAGCCACAATGTTGTATGTTTATGCAAGAATGTCTAAGGCAAGATCAACAATTCTTGCATTGGCTCCTAAGTCATACAAAAAGTATCTTGATGTCATTGATTACCGTTGGCATAAACAAATAGTAAGTGACATTCATATGGCATGTATGAAATATTTGACTATACATTTATATTTATGTTATTTTGGTATTCTGTTCTTATTTATTTCATCTTTGACTATAGTAATTGACATTTTATTCTTTATTCATACTTGAAAAAAAAACATATTATTTGAATCCATCGTATCAATATTCTAAAAATCTTGGATCTCAAGAAGATTTATTGAGAGCGCTTAAGAATGTGATTTCTAGATTAGAGCATAGTTCAACTAAAGCTTTTGATGTACTAAATGAGGTATTTATCATATTTTTCTTTATCTTTTTCGTTCGTAATGAGAACTATAATAATTGCTCACACTATATTTTTCATGTCGTTAAAAATATTTCAAGATGCTATGTATGGATTTTTTGATAAATTAGCTATAAGAGGAAAAGATAAAATAGATCTAGGTTTGACGTATTATATCATAAAAAAAATACTGTCTATACAAAAGAACTTCAATATATTACAAACTACCGTGCACTAATTTTATTTTGTAACTGAATGGTGGCTTGTGCATGGTACTGATGCTCCAAATTTGAAAAAAATTGCAAAGGGAATATTGTCACAGACATCTTCATCTAGTGAGTGTGAAAGAAATTGGAGCATATTTGCACTTATTCACATAAATGTGCTTAATTGTTTGAATTATGATAAACTAAAGGAGCTTGTTTTTGCATAATATAATATGCAATTGAAATTAAAGCATATTATGAAGGAGCATAATTCAAAAGATGGTGAGTTCAGAGCAATAGTTTTAACCACAATTTTTGAAGATGATGATGGTCTTTCAGAATGGTTGGATGATCCTGGTGATGCCCTATTAAATGAATTAGATGAAGACACTGGAAATGTTAGACCAAATAGTTATTTGGCTACATTTTGTTAATCGATGATCAAATTCACAAAACATTCAACCAGATAGAATAACTACTAATGAGGAGTTTGAATATATGGTGAGAGGATCAAGACATTGTGGGTTTTCATTTACTGTTGATGTTGATGAGGAATCAGATAATAATACTGATACTGATACTGATACAGGTGATGGTAGTGAAGGTGGAGTAGGTGGTGCAAATGTCACCACTACTGATAGGAGTGGTGAAAGAAGTCATATGATTTTCACATCATAACAAAGATTTCAATATTGCACTGAATATCAAGATCATGGTTATAGGCATTCTGATTATAATAGATCAGGTGATAACGATGTTGAAATGTAAGATGTTGAACAAATTGGCTTCTGATTTTTCTTCACTTAACACTGGGGGATATGAGTCTCATGGATTTGGTTATCATTTATCATCTTCAGTATTTGGTCAACATTTTGAGCATAATTCATCATCATCTGCACATAATTATGGAGCTACTTTGGGATATGGCTCATCATACTCATCATCCTCACAAGCTGGTTGGCGTCCTCTAACATATAACATCAAAGACTTTGAAAAATTTAAGAGGGATTATGATAATTTTTACTGCTTTCATATGAGTTGGATTGATTATTGTGACCATGTGGAAATACATTATCAATTTTCATAGACATTCTATTATTAATTGATTCAAATTTTCTAATGATCATTGTTTATTTTGTACTGTGTAATTTGAAACTTTGAGTATAATATGTAATTTGCATTAAGTTTTATATATGTCACATGTTACCAAAATTTATGAACATTGATTATATTAATGTTATTTGAATGAGAATGTAATTAGTCAATACTATGATATCTAATTATATATATATATATATATATATATATATATTCATACCATTATTATCAGGTTAAAATCCTTTATAATTGAAAAAAATTATTGTTTAAACTTATTCGAAACGTTTCTTAAAAAATCTTTCGTTTGCACGAAATTTCCAAAACATATATGTTTCCTGATTCGTCGAAATGATACCTTAAAATAAAATATAATACCTTGCTCTCACAAAACTTCTTAAAAATGACAAATTCTTATGGAATAATGAAGTTCAGTTATCATTTGACACCCTTAAACAGAAAACGACAGAAACATTTGTATTGGAACCACCTAATTATGAGAATGAGTTCTTGCTTCTGCTTATGTTAGAGAATTATTTGTCATCACTTACGCAGTAAGGAAGTGGAGGCGCTACCTATTGCGTAGGAAGTTCACTAGTTTGACTGACGACATGAGTTTAAAGGAGCTTATGACTCAGGTGGTGCAAACTCCTTAACAACAACACTATATCAGAAAAATCATGGAATTTCGTTATTCTATTATGTATAAGTCATTATCTTCCAAAAAAGCAACTGATGCTCTTTCTAGAAAGCCTGAAACCCTTAATGACACTGCAACAACTGAATTTTATGCATACTTACTTGTGGAGCCCTCTTGCTTAAGTGATGTCAAGAAAAACTTAACTAGTGAATAACTCATTTCTAGCTTCACACCAAATTGCAAACAAGGAATTGTTTAAGGACTATAAAGAAAGGGGCATACTATGTTTCAAAGATAAAATCATATTACATACAAATAATGCCTTAAATCCATTACTGTTACAATAATTTCATCAAACTCCTGCTGGAGGACATAAGGGACTGCATAAGACATTCAAAAGACTTACTGAGTTTTTCTTTTGTTCAAATATAAAAAGGATATCCGACAATTCATTAAACAATGTGTTCCATGTCAACAAACGAAGTATGTTTCTTCTAAATCATAAGGATTACTTCACCCATTATCTATTCCTTCAAATTCTTGGGAAGAGTTATCTATAGACTTTATTACTAGTCTACCCAATTTTGGAGGCCATAAGGCTTTTTTAGTGGTCATTGATAGACTTACAAAGTCTGCCCATTTTGCTGGTTTGAAAAAGACTATTCATCTAGTTCAGTATACTGTGGTGAAGTTACATGGGTTTCCTGAGGTCATTATCTCTAATAGGGGTCCCATCTTTCTTAGTGCATTTTGGAGGCATTTGATGAAGTTTAGTGGGACCAAGCTGGATTATTTACTGCCTATCATCCTTAGAGTAATGGTCAAACTGAGGTCTTAAACATATGTTTAGAGCAATGCCTAAGAAGTTTTATGTTTGAGCAATGTCTTGGACATAATTATGTTGTAATACTTCATTCCACTCTTTTATAAGAATGGCTCCCTATATGGCTATACACGGGAGGACTTCCTCGTATCATTCCAAGTTATGCTTTTAAAAGCTCTTATGTATACACATTTTTAAATTTCATTTTATATATATTATTTTTTATTATCTACCATCTATTATTATTATTCTTTTATATTAAATTAATAACTAATACTAAAAGTATAAAATAAATGTAAACTTTTTTGTGTAAATAATATTCTTGTTTCTTATATATGTTAAAAATGACTCCCTCTTATTTCTTTACAAAAATAATAGTTTCTCATTCATTTAACATTCTCATACTGTATCTGATTGATAGTTTAGTATTATTACCAGCTGGAAGATTAATCTAAGGTGTAAAATTTAATAACCAAATAAATATGCCATAACTATTTTCTTTTTAATAATAATAATTTTGCATTATTTAACATTTTTATTATCCTAGAATTTAATAATCAATAAAATAATATGAATATCATAAAACTAATTTTGCACGGACGACTGTAATTGTCAAGACATGGTGGTCATATCTTTTTCATAGATATTCTTCTGTGTTTAACCATTTCATGGTATGTGGACACTATAATTTTCTTTAATACTTTCCACTATCTATTTTCTTTAATACTTTCCACTATCAATTTTAAGTTTGCTGAATGATCTATCTGATTTTAAAAAGTTAAGGTTTTAAAAATTAATGTTCAAATTTAAACAGACATATAAGAGCTTAACTTAAAGAAATTTTTTTTAATAATTTTTAATCATAAATAACATATAAATATATTACAATATCAAAAATATATTTTTTTAAAATAATAGATAAAGATAATATAAATGACCAAATAAGTGTAAAACTTAAAATATATTCAAATACTATTATTAAAAATGATATTTAATAAATATTTTAATTTATAATATTAAATTAAGATAATTTTATAATAATATTATTATTAATTAATTTATATTTTTTATTTATTATGAATAATTTATTTTTATTAATATATACTTGTTTTAATTAATTTAAAATATATTTTAATTAATTTTTGTGATTAATTTTATTATATTGTAGTAATTTTTTTAATTAATCTCATTTATCTTAAAACTCTAAAGATAATAATAAAAATTTTAATTTTATTGAATCAACCTATTTTTCCCGTAATTGGAGGGTTGCTTCAGCCAACCATTTACCTATTTTAACATGTTACTCCCATTGTTCCTTATTTACTCCACGTCATCATCAACATTACACGTGTCGTCATTCTGTTCCTAATTAAAACTCATCTTTCCCGAGACCCGCCACACCGAATATTTCCCATGTCCCTTTCTTTTTATATTCCACCAACTTTTATGCTCTTTCTTCCCCCTTTCACTTGGATTTGGAGCTCAAGATTGTTTCAGAGACACTCGCCAAAAGTAGCTTCACACACCCAACAATGGCGTCTCCACTGTATTCCTCTTTTCTCTTTCTGGGTCTTTCACTATGGGTGATGCTATTCTCACCCGCAGTTTCACTCACCTGCACCACTCAAAAGTTCTCCAACAACCAGCTATATTCCAAATGCTTGGATCTACCTGTGCTCAACTCCTACCTTCATTGGACCTACGATTCCGCTAATTCTTCTCTTTCGATCGCCTTCGTCGCCGCTCCGGCGAATCCCGGTGGTTGGGTTTCGTGGGCTATTAATCCGACGGGAACCGGCATGGTCGGCGCTCAAGCTCTGATTGCCTTAAAAAACAACGGCGTAATGACCGTCAAGACCTACAACATCAGCTCCTACACCTCCATCGTCCCAGGTAAGGTTTCGTTCGACGTCTGGGACATGAGGGCAGAGCAATCGAATGGGCTCATTAGGATTTTCGCAAAGGTTAAGGTGCCGGGAAAGGCGGAGACTTTGAACCAGGTATGGCAGGTGGGGCCCTCCGTCACCGTTGGTAGGCCCGACAAGCATGATTTTGCGGCGGAGAATCTGAACTCGAAGGGTACCCTGAGTTTGAATGGAGGGCAGAGTTTCAGTAATGGTGGAGTAGACTCAATGACAAAGAAGAAGAATGTGAGTTTGAGTTTACTCTTTTTTTTTTCTCTAATAAAATAGGCGTTCGTAATATTTTAATTTCATTGATTTATTTGCCTTCTCAATCCGAATTGTGTCATACTTTGTGTTTGTCTGTCTTTGGAAACCATCTGATTCATTCGGGTTTTGATTTTGGATGTTTCAAAAGTTCAAATCTTTTGAGCAGATTCTGAAAATAAAACGAAAAAGATTCAATTTTGAGTAAAATTTGCTGATCAGAATTTAAAAAAAAAAAAAAGCGTTTAACTTTGTTCTTGTTTTCTGTGTGGGTGAAGAAAGTCATAAAATGAAAACCAATCGGACCAGTTTCTTATCCTTAATATTTATTGGAGAAATAGTAAATTAATGAGCTTCTTATTTGTATTTTAATTATTTGTTTTGAAAATTTTTCATTTACCAAAATGTTAATGGGTGCTTTCCTTAAACGCCAGATTCATGGAGTGCTAAATGCTGTGAGCTGGGGCATTCTCTTTCCGCTTGGAGTGATCATAGCAAGGTATCTGAGGACTTTCCCGTCTGCAGATCCAGCATGGTTCTATCTCCATGCTTTCTGCCAGGTATCTGCCTATGCCATTGGGGTTGCTGGCTGGGGAACTGGTCTTAAGCTTGGAAGTGAATCAAAGGGGATCCAATACACTGGTCATCGCAATATTGGAATTGCTGTCTTTTGTCTTGCCACAGTGCAGGTAAAACCTCATCCCACATTGTCTTAATTACAGCCCAATATAGCTTAGTCAATTCTTAATCCAATGTGAAAAAAGAATGAGAAAAATGACAAGTTTCCATGTCTAAAGGTTGAACCAGGCATTCATTTCTCTTTATTATACTACTAAGTAAATGACTTGTGACTGATGTTTCTATGTATCTGCCTTTAGTTTTCTCTGATCTCTGGTTTCTTACAAGGAAGTTATCCAAAACTTGGAAGAAAAGTCTGAATTTTAGAGCTAGAGCAGAACAATTTGTGTAGTGCTTAGTCTACTTCTCAGCTGCTCAAGGAACTATAGATGGAACCTAGCAATATTGATGTAACAGTTGATTTTTCTATCTTTCTGATGAAGCCTTGGTGTTTGAATTTGCAGATTTTTGCATTGTTCATAAGACCAAAAAACGACCACAAGTACCGATATTACTGGAATATCTATCACCATAGCATTGGATATACTATAATTATCCTGGGAATCATTAACATATTCCGGGGGTTCGACATCTTGAGTCCCGAACAGAAATGGAAATCAGCTTACATTATAGTGATTGCTACGCTGGGTGGAATTGCCTTCATGTTGGAAGTGATCACTTGGATTGTTGTGTTGAGGAGAAAATCCAGCAAGTTCACCAAGCCTTTTGATGGATACAACAATGGACAAACCCGGCAACAGCCCCTCTGATCGTCCAGCTGGGTTCATCCTGCCCTCTCATGGCAGCTTCTGATTTTGTTGTAGCCTTCTTCCCTCACTGGTTTGAGATATTATTATCTTCTTCCCTCCCCCTTCCCCACACTTCTATTTATTACATATTTTGTGTCATGTTTGGTTGAACAGTTATTTTTATTTAGTATATACGTACAGATTTCTTCATTCTCTCTGAAATTGTATGTTTGGATAGGTTAGGGAAACCTTCAGTCTTTCATGTTTAAAACGCAAAGTTTTCATTGGAAGGGACTAGGCAACAACAACTAACCCCATTTTCCTAAACTTTATTTGATCTCTTGCAAATGTGGTAGATTGCAGCTGTCATTAAACTTGATTGAGAAATTTAAAAAAAATATATATTTTCATATTCCAAAATTTTATTGTTTGTTTCATTAAAAGATTATGTAGATTTTTTTGTTTGTATTACACGAAATTTTTTTTGGGATGATTATTACTTATCAGTGATGTGACAATTACAACCAACAATGGTAGCAAGGTGAGTGTTAAATTTAATAGTGATGGCACTAGTTGTATCTCAAGTTGCGAAAGTACTCCGTTATGTATCATACTATGTCCGTTAAGATTGTTTTACGTGATATTTTTTTATATTTTTTGATAAGAAAATTGTTACATGGTGCGATATTAATAGAGGTAGTACGATACTACGGTAAAAGGAAAAAAATACAACTCATAGGCTTGGCTTATTTCATTTTTGGAATTGTTGTTTTAGCTTCAATTTAGTCCAATAGAAATATTTAAGATTAAGCTCGGGGGGATCAGTTTGATTTGTTTTCAAAATTTTTATTTAGATTTGAGCTTGAATCAAATATTTGAGCATGAACTAAGGCATTAATTTTTAAAATTCTTATTTATGTTTGAGCTTGACTTTAAGTATAATTAAATGATTATAATAACAATAATGATAATAAGAAATAGTAATAGATAGATAATTATGGGTTTAAAAAAAATTCTTATATTATAAAAAATTTAAAAATTAAAGCCAAATTTGTTCTACCAAGATAAATAATAAAAAAATATTTTTTATATAGAAAAAACAAGTAGTGTTATATAAAAAAATTGTTGAATTTGAAACTTGTAGTTTTAAAATTAACAAAATTGAAGGTAGCCGCTGAATCCGTGATTAGGTATAATTGGGATGATATGTTCCTTATCCAACTAACTTTGGTCCTTTGTGTTTCGCTGCATGTGATGCTCATGACTTGCTTGGAAATGAGCCAAAGTAGAATAGGCCTTTTGTAAATTTGCCTCCTTTGAAAGCAATTGACTTGCTTGACAACCTAGACAGTGGTTCTACCCCAGGCATATAAAACCAGGACCACACAAACTTGATTCATTGTATGATGTTATTGTTGACTCAGTGTTGAGTCTCAGTTTCTAATACAATTTAGAGTTAATTTAAAAAAAAAAATAGAACTTTTTCCTCTTTTAACTTTGTAAAATTTTATGAATAAATCAGGTTCATCTCTTTTAAAGTTTTAAAAGTATATACTCACATATATCTTAATTTTAATTTATATTTAAAGTTTATAAAGCTTATATTGACATTCTCATTTAATTTTAAAATACTTACACTAATTTTTCTTACTATAAAATTTCAAGGCGTCTGCTAAATTACCATTCTATTGTATGGGGCAGTAGCTAGGGTTGTGTGGGCGAGTAATTTAATTGCTCAGACCACCCAAGCCAAGCAAAAAATAATCGAACCGGTCGGTTTGATTGACAGTTCGATCAAAAAATGAGAAAAAATCGAGCAAGACGATTCGGTTAACGGTTAGGACATTTTTAATCGCAATATATATATATATATATATATCCTTTTGTTTTGCATAATACATATTAATTATTAGTATTACAAATTACAATAACAATATTACATTATTATTTGGCGGTTAAATCGAATAATCGAACCATTTTGTTACTTATCCCAATCAAACCATTTTCCTTTATTTAGTTTGGCTCATAATCGAACTATACACATCTTTATTAATAGTCATACAGTTACATATAAAATGTGTAAGTTTCGCGTGCAAAAATAATAGGTTACACACATTATATTCGCAAGACTCACATATATTATATATAACTACAATCCTATAACGTTAATTATACGATTGTAGAATAACAAACATCAAATTTCAAAAATATTATTTTAAACATTATAGTAATCCGCAGCCCAGAATTTTCGCGTTTGTGTTCAAATTAGTAAAGCCAAACACTTCTATGATAGTGACTTCCACCAAATATCAGACAGGCCAAGATTTTGGTAAGACTTAACACTCAAGTCTCTGCAATAATTTCACTTTCTTTATTACGCTAGAGGCTGCCTTATGTGACTGAGAAAGCGACCTTTTTTCTTTTTTTAAAGAGTATTTTCGAGTTAACTTTAGCCTCGATAAAAGTTAAGCATCTCTTTAAACAATTCTAAAGGCACACTTCTCTTAGTGCAATTAAAAAATAAATTTTTTAAACGTTCATTTAAAAATTTAAACTCAAACAATCAAGATAGAAAATATATCTCTTTGATTACTACCCAACTCGTAAGGTTAGTGAAAAATCTACTTGCCTAAGCAATTTGTCAACGAGTTCTTTGGAAATTTGTAGAAGTTGTGAGAAGAGACCAAGGTGTAGAGATTCGATTGGGTAAGTCAGATTTCGAGAGAATCTGATGTATTAGTTAATTGACAATAAAAGTGACACTTTGCTTAACATAATAGTATTTTGGAGTGGCCTTAAAGTCTGGGTCCACACGGCATAAAATATTGGTGGTCTTGATATTCTTCCCCACACCTAGTGCTCTCTCTTTCATTATTCTTGTTTTTTTCTTTCTTTTCAGTATGAATCCCGTGTAGTGAGATTCATTTCTAATCAAAAAAATCTTGACTGTTCAATAATAATTTAGATGACTAAGATTTGACTGAATCCCAACTACATGAGATTGAGATTGGATCCCCTTTCACTTTTATTTATGAGATTTCCCATGCCATCCCATGCCATGCCTTGGCTTCTCCCTCTTTACTTTCAACTACATTTGGCTCCTTATGCAAGGACAGGTAAATTAGGTAAATCTTCTTAAATGTTTGTTATAAGATAATAATGAGAGATTAGTGTTGTACTTGAGTTGGGGAGAAAGTGAAGACCATGATAAAGAAAAAAGGTGATCATATAATTTATTGGTATGTTCTCAATGAAATAGGAGTTTCAACTAAGATTCTCCCTCTTTAATTGAAAGTAAATTTGGCTTCCTTGTGTAAGGTCGGGTAATATGTCTTCTCACAAAAAGAAAAAGTAAATTATTATTTTGA
This sequence comes from Ceratonia siliqua, assembly GCA_034509205.1. NCBI lineage: Eukaryota > Viridiplantae > Streptophyta > Magnoliopsida > Fabales > Fabaceae > Ceratonia > Ceratonia siliqua. Next base: position 2,163 of record JASKGM010057457.1, on the reverse strand, counting down.
TACTATTTTTTTTTTCAAATTTTGAATTCTTTTAATGATATATGTTTTAAATTTGATACTCTAATGTGTGTCTTTAGTTTGAGTAAATTAATGTTTTGTTCATTTAAAAATATTACGTTTTTCAATTAATTTCTCTAATTTTGTTTTTCTATTAGCTTAATTAAGCAAAAGCAATGAAATTATTGAGATAGACTAACAAATAATGTGGATATTTTATATTTTTTTATTATATTTGTTCTACGTGTTTGTAATTTTGATAATTATTAATTGTTTAAGCTAATGGAGTGACAAAATTAAAATAAAATTAGTTTTTGTATGACAAAATTGAGAGTACTTAACTTTGAAGGACTCAATTAAAAAAATGATATATTTATAAGATAAAAAATATTATTTTTTATTTTCAAAATATCTTTTTTGACTAAATTAGGAAGAAAAATCTTGCTAAAAAAAGATTTTTTGAAAATAAAAATACATACTCAAAAGATCTAACTAAGAAAATTATTATAAGATTAAATTTAAAATAATTTTATAAAGAATAATTTAAAAGTGGTGAGTTGGTGAATCCTCCATTGATAATAGAGTTTGGATTTAAATTTAAATTTTATTATTATTTAACAAGCATAAAATAATAAAATTTATTCTATCACATTATCATATTTGTTTTCGATAAGTTGACTTATTTTAAAAAAGAAAAAAAGACAAAGGTGAGGCAAGATTAAAATTTAAAAGCACAATTTCATTAAAAAAAAAATTATAATAGTATTTTAAAATCACGAGGTTTTGGTAAACGGATAGTATCGAGTCTATCGACTATGACCTTTGACCCACCCATTGACTCCATTGGCATGCAATGAGTGTTTTCAAAGGATGTGCATGTCATCATTCCAACTGAATTCAGTGGATTAATAAATCAATTTGATTTAAATTCATTTGGTGGACAAATATTTAATTATAAATTTCGGGGCCAATCTTGAATAAAATATTTAAAAAGTTAAAAAATTTTAATTTTAGAAGAATAAAATATAATTTTTTTAAATTTAATTAAACATTAAAAAAAAAAACTATCATCCTCTATATAACAATAAAGATCCGCCCCTCACTATAATGTATCAATGAAACCTATTAGTTTTATTTATTTATATTATTATATATGTGTTAGAATTATTTTATAAAAAATTACAAAAACAGAATGAATATTTGTAAGTTTTGAAATATAGTTTTGAAATATAGTTGGATAGTATTATTAATTTTTCTAGATAAAAAAATTATTAGTGAATCATTATAAATCTTTTAAAAAATTATTTAGAGTTTGAAAATTAATTAATTTTTAAAATTTTAAAATAAAACAAGGAATCAATAAAAAGTAAATGTATATGTGAAAATACTAATATTTATTATTTATAAGCTTATATAAATTATGTTTATTTTATTTAAATTCGACACTCAATTTCTTTTTTTTAAAAAATGAAAATTCGTATAAGACATTTTAAGAAAAATATAATTATTAATTCTAATATGTTAAATATGAAAATTTTGAAAGTTTTATATGTCCCATACTCAAATATTTTATTAATAAATTTAGTAAGTATTTAAAACAATAGTTCAAATTACTGAAATCGAAGACAGAGATATAAATATATGGGAGAATCAGAATTGAAGACCCACAAATCATTTAGTTTTTATTCAAAATGGAGTTTATGAATAAAAAAAAAATTGATTTATTTGTCTTTGTTTATTATCCTCCCTCGTAATTAACCTATGGTAAATTAGCATGAGAACTCATTTAAATATAGGCTGTTATCAAAAAATAAATTTTTTTGAGAAATATTTTTATAATAAACTTTTTATTATTTATTTTATTAAAATAAATTTCTTGTTTAGGTTATGTCGATGCCTGTGAGTGGATCACGAACGTCTCGATCCTGAGATGTTGAGGTCGAGTCTGTCCAACGAGGTCGGTCCTGTAGACAAGTAAATAAGGAGCTCGAGCGCGATTATTACACTCCGATGCCAAAGTTAGTTATGTCCGAGCTTAGAATTCGCCTCTTAGTCATACCTGTAATGTTCCCTTCCTTAAAAAAAAAAAAAAAAAAAAAAATATATATATATATATATATAAATATATATATATAGAAAAAAAAAAAATAAAAAAAAAAAAAAAAA
>JASKGM010057446.1:0-18492 GCA_034509205.1 Ceratonia siliqua | reverse complement strand
CTTTCACGTTTTCTATATATATATATATATATATATATATATATATATATATTACTTTATTTTATTTTTGGTTTTATTATTATTATTTTTTTGTTCTTTACCATTATTTTTTTATTTTTTTATTTATTATGTTTTTTTTAACCTCAGAATTAAAAGGGGTTCCCGGACAAATCAGGTGTATACAATAATAGTAAAGGATGGTACTCTACCAGACATGATAGAGTGTTCTTTACCAGTTTGTGAATCCTGTATTAAAGGTAAAATGACCAAGTCATCCTTTAAAACAAAGAGTAACATGAAGTAGGATGTTCTAGACATGATACACATAGATGTGTATGGACCATTGAACATTCAAGCTAGAAGTAAGGAATTAAATTTCGTGCTGTTTCGGTCAAAACGTACGAAAAATTTTGATTTCGTGTAAAACTGAAATGAAACGTCATTCCAATTTCGAAATAGCAACGAATCGTAAGATTTAGATTCGTTTTGGTAAAAGTCAAACGAAAAGCACCGAAATGAACTGAAACGAAACAAAACGAACCGAAACGGAAAAACAAAAAACAAAAAAAAGAAGGAAGAGGGATTATAATAATTTTTACTACTTTCATATGAGTCGGATTGATTATTGTGACCAGACATTATCAATTTCCTCTTAGATTATAACCATATTCTGGATATTTACCTTATAGATATTCTACTGTTAATTGATTCAAACTTCCTAATGATCATTGTTGATTACGTACTGTGTAATTTGAGACTTTAAGTATAATATGTAATTTGCATTAAGTTTTATATATGTCACATGTTGTCAAAATTTATGAACATTAATTACATTAATGTTATTTGAATGAGAATATAATTATTCAATAGTATGTTATCTAATTATATATATCTATATTATTATTATTATGTTAAAATCATTTATAATTGAAAAAAAAATATTGTTTCAACTTATTCGAAATGTTTTTAAAAAAATTCTTCTGTTTCCACGAAATTTTTGAAATGTTTCAAAACATTTCTGTTTCCTGAGTCACCGAAACGGTAACTTAAAATGAAATTTAATACCTTGGTTAGAAGAGGTTATGTATATTTCATAACCTCCGTAGATGACTACTCATGATATGGTGTTGTGTATCTAATGCACAACAAAAGTGATTCCTTTGAAAAGTTCAAGGAAATCAAAGCCGAAGCAAAAAAGCTATTAGGCAAACCATTGAAACAACTATGATCAAATCGAGGTGGTGAGTATTTATCTAGAGAATTTCAATAATTTCTGGTTGATAATAGAATCAAGGTCTGAGTATATGCCTGCCTGTAGGGAGTGACATTAACTCCATGACAATGGACTAAAGGTTGGAGGCCATGGATTTTAGGATTACTAGCGTCCTCTCTAACTCAATATTTTAATTAATTAATTACTCTTAGTTGATTTATCAAGTTTTCTAACATGCATCTCTTTAGAAAACTTAAACCATTTATGAACTTGGTTTCCTTTCTAAACTTTTTATATAGGATTTGTATTATTAAATTTTACTAATTATATAGGAATATTATTTAATTAATTCCTTATGCATTTCCTAATTATTTTCTCAATAACTCTTAGTTTGAAAATAAACTTAGGTAATTTAATTGACTAATTAGTTACAAAGTAATTTAATGAATTCTAAAAAACTCTTTAGTTGGAAATTAATTACCTTTAACTAATTTATTAATTAGGGACCAAATTAATTTCTAATTAACATATTTAGTTGAAAAATTAAGTTCTAACTAGCCAACTAGCTAATTAATTATCTTTCTTATGTTTTATCATTTTAAAACTCTTTTAAAATGTAAAACATAAAGTATGCATGTTGATTGGCACCTTCTAGTCTACATGACATGTTATAACATATAATATGATGTATTATAAAATTTAAATATAATACCAATGCCATATTAATGCCCATCCTAGAAAATAAAAAATAAAATCTTAAACTATTACATTTATTTTCTTCATTCCTTGTGATTGCTCCAACTCTTGGACTTTTGGGATGCCTCCACCAACTTACCATCCCTTGGACTTGGCTGAGAGGTCCTCACACCTTTCTTGGGCTTGCCATGTTCACCATGTTACAAATGGTGGCTTCTTCCATTTACAACATAATTTTGTAATTTAAAAATTAACAAAAATAAACCAAGAAGGAAACATGACCATATGGGGTCACCCTTCTTGATACAAAAATACAAGAAAATTCTTCTAAGGGATTAATATGGCCTGAAATTTAATTTAAACCAAAAATAACATATCAAATACATCATATATACATCATACATTGCAAATAATTTCTAGGTGCCAACCATGCATCATATAGACATAAAGCCATGCACCCTAGGCTCTTATACCAATTGCAAGATCTAGTTATTTATCTAAGTGTTTACTGTATAAACATGGGTTTATAAAAAAAAATTTAAACATCCAAGCTTACAAATAGACAAAAACAAAACATATAGGCAAATAATTTATGGCTAGAAAGAGAAGTAAAGTATATAGGAATTTTACCTACATTTTGTAGTCACTTTAATCTTGTAACACACTTCCTAACCAAGCGTACTGACCGCTTATTATTTGGTAAGCACCAATCCACAGAACTTACAGTGAATAGGTTTAGTGATTAGAACAAAACAAAAGATCAAAGAAAATAATTAATAGCTTTCAAAGTAAATTAAAGAGCCTACCCTTTTCCTTCAAGTATCGTGTGTAGAAATCTATGAAGACAATTAAACAAAACTCACATTTGCTCTTAGTGTTTTTCTCTTAAAAATTTTGATGCACGCCCAATATGTTTTTCCTCTCAAGATTTCTGTAACACAGAGAAGGAGGGGTTAGGTTATATTTATACTGACCTAACCTTAGATTATATGGGAGCATTTTAGTGTAATTCAATAACATATTTTATTTAACAATTAAATAAAATATGTGTGGCTTTCTAATTGGTCATACTTGAATTTCATTTAATCAAATCCCTTAGATTTAGTTAGTTTCTTAGTGAATTTCATTTAATTAAAATATGTAGATTTATACAAAGATACATATCTCCTTTTGCATAACCTACATTCACTAAGAAACTAACTAAGTCTAAGGGATTCAATTAAATGAAATTCAATCATGACCAATTAAAAAGCCACACATGTTTTATTTAATAGTTAAATAAATTATGTTATTATCAAATTTAATAATATGATTATTAATTGATATGATGTTAGATAATATGATTATCTAATTCCCCCCCTTAATAGGAGTATCGATCCTTAATTGTTAGGGATTGATTTTTTGAATACACTCATGTGACCTAGGGTTCGGTGATTATATATGTCATCAACCCTTTTCTCTCACCTAGCCATCTAAGCATATTGAGAGGGGGGAGAGCTCTTGTGGCCATCACATTGAAAAAGAAAAATACCTTGAGAGTGCCATAAGGTTTTGAGAGAAAAGCACGAGAAAAAGTGAATTGTTTTTTAGTGCCATTATAGAGTTCTTCACGCCATACTAAGAGGAACAAAAGGGAACGCTTTCTAACTTAATTTTGAAAGCTGCCAAATATTTTTCTTTCATCTTTTGTTTTATTCTAATCACTAAACCTATTCACCATAGGTTCTATGGATTCGTTGCTTCCCAAAGAATAGACATTAGTGCACTTGGTTGGGAAGTGTATTACAATATTAAAGGGGCTACAAGATGTATGTAAAATTCTTATCTATTTTACTTCTCTATCTAGCTGTGAGTTATTTGCTTGGTATTTTGTTTCTACCTGTTTATAAGCTTAAATGTTTTAAAATTTTTAAAACTCATGCTTGTACCAAAAACACCCTAGGATAAACACTACATCCAACACTTGCTCCTTCCATGCTTGCTCAAATTATACTTGCTCATTCGTAGCTTGCTCATTCTCAGTAGTCTTCTTAATATACTTATGGAGGTCATTGTCCTTCCTGTTGGATTCACATGAGTTCCATATAGGACATTACCATTCTTTTTCAAACTCTTTGTGGCCTCAGGATCATCAATATATATTATCTTTAGATTCTTTATTTACTCAGTCTATCTTGATTGATCATTCTTGTATCTCTTCAAATATGGCTTAAAGATTTCTTTAGGTATGAGAGAATTCTCTTAAATAGCAATATCTCATAAAATTTGAGCTTCTCAACATTGAAGAACTCCATATTTTTTTTCCAAGGGATAGAACACCTTATCTTGCATAAATCTTGCTTAAACTAGAATTTAGATTCTTCATACTTCTTCTAGAAACTTGATGCTTCCTCATTGTTTGATTTTCTCTTTTCAAATAGCTCAACAATTTTGAAGATAGTATAAGGCCGAGAGCTGTATAAGACTTTTAGAGGGAAGGGAAAATTTTTAAGGCCTTTTCAAAAAATGAAGAGTAAGAATTTTGAAATAAATGGAATGGTTCCAATGAGTGTGAGCCCTTTCCAATAAGATGTGAGAGGATAATTTCAAAACAAACAAGACTTTTTTGGAATGTGACCATACATTTATAAATAGCATTTCTCAAAACCTTGATAGAGGTTGTCTGGAAAAAGTGTCTTATGCAAAAACACATTTTAGGGCAACTGAACACTATACTCATGATATGCACACATCAACAAATAAATTAAGCAGATATTATGTTCATTAAGCATATGTTTTTGGAGTAACCTAAATGTTTTAAGCAACCTGAGTGGATCACATAATATTAGACATCATAATTTCTCTTGATATACAATTTAAACATGTCTTCTCTAAGGGGTTTAGTAAAGATATTAGCAAGTTGAATCTCAATATTCGTAAATTCTAATTGAATTTCTCCTTTTTGCACATAATCCCTTAGGAAGTGATGTCTAATTTCCGTGTTTTAAGACCTAGAATGTTGAAGGGGATTTTAGACAAGTTTATGCCACTAGTATGTTAAGCAATAACCTAGAAATTGATGAGTTTCACTAGTGCTTTTTCTATCTTTTTTTGCATCCTCCAAATTCAGCATATGAGTAACCATACAACTCAAGGTAGTTTACTTCTAGGATACCATAGTCCTAAGTGTTGAATCCTTGGCAAGTATTTATAAACTTTTTTATAGCAAATAGGTGTAACTTCTTAGGATCAACTTAGAAATTAGCATACAAACACACACAAAATGCAATATCAAGTATACTTGCTATAAAATAGAGTAGGGAGTTAATCATAACTCGATATGTCTTTTGAACACTAGATTTACCTTGTTTATCACTATTTGGTGGAGGAGCTCATAGGTGTTTTAATGACTTCAACTTTGTCCATCTTAAACCTTTTGAGTAGCTCCTTGATGTATTTAGTTTGATTGATGAATATTCCTTCCCATGATTGTTTTAATTATATTCTTAGGAAGAAGTTTATTTCCCCCATCATGTTCATTTCAAACTCACTCTTCATCAATTCAGTGAATTCCTTGCTCATAATCTTCTTCGTATATCCAAATATAATATAATCCATATAAATTTGAGCAGTCAAAATATTATGCTTGGTGGATTTAGTGAACAAGTTAATATCAATTGCTCCTTTAGAGAAATTATTAAGAAGTTGCTCAACCTTTCATATCATGTTAAACCATTTTCAATTGACGATTTGTTCAATAGTTTGTATAAGCTCTAAATGCTCTTGACCCTATGAGATTCTTCAAAGTATAATTTGGATTTTCTAAACTTCCAAAAATAGAGACTGCTTAACATGAACTTGCTTGTTCAAAAAAAAACCACTTCCCTTCAAATCTATATTGTAAAAGCTTATCAACTTTAAAATGTAATCAATATTCTAATACATTATAATCTTGCATTCAAGAGCAAAGGTTAAAAAATCAATGCCTCTTGGTTGATTGCAACTTTAAGAAACCAACATTGCTTTGGTGCCACCGGCTTACTCATTTTTCCATTGTGTTCTAGCGAATCCAAAATCATCAAGTTGAGCATTTGGCATCTCAAATCTAGTTACTCATTGGGAGCTTGCTCATTTAGCACAAATCTGAAGTTGAATCCTTCAAACTCATCTTTTAATGATATCTATACACTTCATGCTCAAAGTGAGTTTGTTAGCTTTATCAAACACAAATACTTTCTTCAAAAATTAATTTCCTCTTGATATAAACTTTCTTTGATTGAAAGAGAGTAATCAAGGAAGATGATGAGAATCAACAAGCATAATAAAAGGATCCATTGCATGTTTCGATTGGGCCTATTGCAAGAGCAAGAGCCAAGAGGATCAAAGACACACTTAATGGACTGATTCAAGAGTTTGGGTTGAACAAACTTCAAGTGTTTCTTCTAAAGTGGGGCAAAGTATCAAGTTGGGCTCCAAGGAGAATCTGGGCTTGATTAATTTGATTCGAGCAAGAGATAGGGCTATTTAGCATGTGACTCAAGAGTATCTCATCTAGGAACCCAATCTCAACAAGTGATTATCATGTTGTCAGGAAGTTAGAATCACACCCAAATTTCATTGAATGTTTGGGCATCCAATCCAAATCCAAATTTGACCCATAAATACTTATTGAAAAGCTATATGTGTCTAGTTTCAGACAAATCAAGCTACACAAGATTTGGAGTTTTCTAGAATTAGTTATCATTTTTATTAAAGTCAAAATAGAAAAATCCTCATTAATAGCACCTATTTAAACCATATAATCGTTCCACATTTGAATTTTGAACTTAAATATATTAGAGAATTTATGACCTTAGAGGGTGTTTGGTACCAGAATTCTTTCAACTTTCTAAGGAATCACTAGTCGAGAATCTTAATTTCCAATGTTTAGTACAAAGATTACAAAAATTCCCCAAGAAATCAGGATTCATGGGAGTACTTTTTAAGCAAATTTCTCACAAAAGATTTCCCATGTACGGGGGTGGTATTCTTAGATTCCCGCCTCATGGAAAAATTTTGGGGATACAAATGACAATTTTACCCTCCCTCACAAACTATCATACCATAAGTACTCCAAACCACAAACCACAAATCCTCAAACCCCAAACTCTAAACCCTAAATCCCCAAACCCCAAACCCATAAACCGCCAAACCCCAAATCTTAAGACTCCAAAACCTAAACCCTCAAATCCTAAATCCCTCAACCCTATTTCTCCAACTCCCAAACCCCAAACCCCAAACTCCAAACCCCAAACTCCCAACTCCAAACCCCAAATCCCCAACCCCAATCCCCAAATTTCAAACTCTAAACTCTAAACCCTAAACTCCAAACCCCCAAGCCCCCAACTCCAAACCCCAAATTTCCAACCCCAATCCCCAAATTTTAAACTCAAACTCTAAACCCTAAACTCCAAACCCCCAAGCCCTTACTCCAAACCCCAAATCACCAACCCTGACCATCAACCCCAACTTCAAAAATAATTAATAGTATTGTTATCATCAAAACTTCAAATTCCTCATTGAAACCTTGAACCTAACATTTATAAAATTACACAATTTTAAAATAAATATATCTTATAAAATTAGAAGAAAAAAAAACTCTAATTACCAGCTATAGCAATAAAACCTTGGCAAAAGGGATAGATTCTTGGGATGCACAAAATGAAATGGCCTTTAACTATATTCAAACGAAACAAACTACAAAATATGTCTAGAACGAAATAAAATAATAATGATATCCATCGACATCCCTTAATTAGATACCCAGAATATCCTTCCATCTTGAACAGAACCACAATTTGAAAAACATGTATGCTATAACAAGGTGCTTTTGACCATTAATTGAACAATATTTAAAATTATTTTTGTCTTTGGCAGCTCTCTGCATTGTATCTATGTATGAATGCTTAAGCTTTAATTTTGTCTTTTGCTTTTATGTGAACGTTAATCTCACGCCTACATTAGTGATCAAGTTAAAGCCTTTTTATATTAGCGTAATGATTTGTAAAGCAACACAGAAGTTAGTCTCCAGCCAAACTGGGAGCTTTAGTGAGGACTTTGACAATCATGAAGTCAGTAAAGGCTCTCCTGTTCATGGTGGTTAGTGCACTGATAAAAAAGAAAAGGTTCAAGTTCAAGATTTAGAGTTTGATATTTTGTAAGTAATTATATAAAGAATTGTCTCAAAAGCCCCTTATACAGAACCACTCAAACGGCGGGAATTTTACATAACTCTGAAAAATTTTGTGATTCTAAAAGGTAGTTAACGTGTGGAATCTACTCGTAGTTGTTCTATGTTGGCACCCAAGCTCTTCCATAATCTTTTACTCTAGTATTTCAGCTGGTTTTTGATCTATTAAGTTGAGTCATAAGGGTTAATTGGGCTCAAATTATATTATGTAATATCACTTTTGCATTTGATGCCAAATAAATTGTATCTGGAGTTAAAATTATTTGTTTATATTTTTTATATTAACTACAAAATTTTTTATGATACTCATAATATACAAAATACTTCATGTAATGTAGTTAACAATAATTTTAATAATTAAATAATAATAATTAAATTTATATAGTAAATAATTAATAACAATATCAATTAAAAATTAAAGAGTACCACTATATTTTATATATAAAAATTACCCATTAACTACCACTAAAAAATTAAAGTTTCATTTTATCTTAGGGTGTACCAGCAATGAGATTGTATTCAGAATATAGAAATGCCACCACCATTCCAAAAGACTATAGTGGGATTCAAATTATAACTTTGAACGATTTGAACAACTCATCTATCACTGAACCACTCTCATGATGGTAAAGTTTTAAATTCATAATAATAAGGATAAAATATAATATATACCAGTTATGTCATTAATATAATATATTTTTTTGAGTACTTACTCAAATAGACAAAACAAAATAGAGATCATATATGCCAACTCTTGTCTTTCCATAATGGTAAGGTAAGCCGGTAGTTATAAAGTCAAGGTTTAAATTTCTCAAAAATATGATTCCATAATTGTGAAAAACAAAATCTTCCCAAATTCTTTACTTTTTGACCAGTATTATCTAGCATTTTTCTTATTGGGTCAAAGGAATTATTCTACTTATAATTGTGGTTTTCCTTACAGTTGGATCAAATTATTTATCTCAATCTTCAATTTTTTAACCACAATAAAAAAGAACAATGCACTCAAATTATAGCTGAAGATATATATTTTTGTATATATATACCCAACTACTTTTGGTAAATTAAGTTAACAAAGAGCAGGTATGTGTCCATGTCAGAAGAAGTAAGACACTTAGAAATTATCTCACATATGACATGGCTATTCTTCATTGTGGGAAAAACAAAATCTTCCCAAATTCCTATCCTTTTGACCATTATCATGTGACATTTGTTTTAATGAAAAAATAATAATAATAATGCTTGCAAGTACGTACTATAATAGCTAATGATATTGTAGATCTAGTTTAATCATTTTTTATAAATTAAATAATTAGTAAAGAATGAGCATGTGTAGTAAGGCCCATTCAAAAATAAATAGACTAAGTTTATAAAAAAAAATGTGTAAATTAAGCTAAATCACAAAGAGACATGTCTATATGTTAGAAGTGGGTCCTAATGAATCCCACATTTGACATATATACATGTTCTTTTATGATTAATTTGATTTATAAATCTATAAATCAAGTGTACCTAAAAATTTCTCCCAAAAAAATTATAAAAAATATGCATACGGCTACTCGTTGTTGACTTAATCTACTAAATTCTTATAGATTAGGTTTATACAAAACTTTCTCATAATAGCTTCACGAACATTGTTTCTTCCGTATTGAACATAAGGGCTGGTTTACAACTATATATCGTGGGCTCCTCATCCCATTTATCGTTGTTAGCAAATGACGATAGAAAGTGGAGACCACACTCATATAGAGCATGAATATGTTCAAAGAGTTTTAACAGTGTAATCTTTATTTACTTTAATTAATTAGTTGTTTTCACCAGATGAGCAACATGACTATAATAAGAAAATGTTTTGTAATGGACAACTCTGGATGGGTTTGTAAGTGTATATTGGTCAATTAGGAAGCGGATTTGTGTGTTTATAATAATGTTCATGATCATTATTCTACTTCCATTATATTTAGAGAAAGATAAATACAGTGAATGCCCACTTTTGTACTAACAGGAAATTGATTAAGTAAATAGTTCTTCTAGTGGTAGAAGAATATTCAGTCATTTTAATATTAGGCACTAGATACACTCTACGACTTTGAAGGTCTTAAATTTAAATTCTAATTATGAGCTAGCATATGAGATTATATAGAATGATGATACAATATCTCAACGAGGGCAAGGCCTTGGTCCTCTCCCTTAACCGAGGATCTCTTGCTCTCTCCCCAAGACATTTCATGACTGTAAGACCAAGAATTGATCTCAAATGCATATAAATTAAAATCTTTGTAAATCTTATCTTTATTGCCACATTAATTAACATAATAATTTTGTCATACCTCACCGGAAATCACATAATACATACAATTGTGCTATTTATTAAATTATGAAAAACCTTCCTACCTCTATTAATATCCCTCTATATGTAAAGAGACACAGCAACCTATCAGGAGCGTTCTTAATCACCCTTATTATTACTTCGCCAAAATACCTCTAGAATAATCTACTAATTTAATTATCATAGTGTATAGCAGAGCCAACGCTTTCTTGTACCTCTAACTCTTTGTATTTGTAGTACCACTGTACGAAAAAATTCATGTAAAGATATATATATATATATATATATATAAATGGACTAACAAACCATTCCTCCCCTTTTAGAAGACATAATTAATGCAAAGACATTTTGATTATTTTATTTGATTGACACAATAAATACAATAATATTTTGATAATTTCATCGTCTTAATTTGTGTTTTGAGAGAATTATCAAAATGCTCTTATATTTATTTATTGTGTCTATTAAATGAAATTATCAAAATGCCCATACATTAATTATATCTTTTAGAAAGAAATTTTTATTTTTTAAAATTATGAAAATTGCTTATCTTCACGGCACAATAAAGTGATCCTCGGGTATATGCACTAAAAAGAATATTTTGATGTTTTGTGACTGTAGAGTTGAGCCACTAACATTACTCAGTAAATTCTTTTGGTACAAAATACTGACAAGTTTAAAAAAATAGCTTTCAATATAGATCCTTCAGTAGAACCACCGCTGATCCTATAGAAAGACACTAAAAATTAAGGACAAGTTACTTATTTGTTTCACCAAAAGTTTCCCTGAAATTCTCACTTTCGTACCAAAAGAATTGTTTCCGTAGATTTTAGGCAAAAGTATTGTTTTGATCCCCTACGTTTGTACTCTATTTTATTTTTATACCTAATATTTTAAAAGTATACAAACTTTGTCCCAAGAGGTAATACCATTAAATATACTAATAGTTTTCATTGACATGGCATACAAGCTAGAAGAAATTGGACACATTGCAATTGACGTGGCAAGTTAGTACTAATGTGGCTTGCTAACTCATCAGTCACTTCATCTTTCATTTTTTCTCTTCCTTCCCTCATTCATTTTTTGTTTTCATTTTTCTCTTCTTCGTAAAAGCATATCAGCAACAAAGTCCATTCTCCCTCTTCTTCTCAAATAGAGGTAGTGCAACCTGACAAAGAGGGAGGAGCTTCCATGTTTTAAAGAATCTCTAATAGTCATAGTGTTCCTTGAATAAAATAAATATGGTCATATTTTTGTTTAAAAGATTAATAAACCAAAACTAAGCAAGACATTATACTAGTAATACATGCATACTTACTCGCTTGCCTTTTTGCCAAGCCAGAATGCAATGCCTACACGATATGAGAAAGTTGTCCAGCGTAGCTTCTTCTAGCTGCCAGCCTATCTTCTTCTCCAAAGCATCTCTACACACTTCAGAAGAGTTCAGTATATTCGCTGTTTGCAATAATCCAAACAGAAACCTTGTCGCTATTGAGGACTTGGAGCTCCTCTCTAATGGCAGATTCAAAATTATAGTCTCCAGCAGCTCTTTTTGTTCAGCCTATGAAGCTACAAACGAAGAAGAAGACAACATCAACGGCTTCCGACTTGACCTTGAAACACCTGGAATTTATTTCTTTGCATAATACATGACAACTCTCTTTCATGAGTTATGGACTTAAATATGCCCCTCTCATGGCAAGAATGAATTGCTTGAATAGGGGCAAACTTAGGAGCCCCAGATCCTCAAACCAAGAGTCCCCTCTAATCACGACCTTTCTTCTTCCACCATGATAGGATTTTGATATTAGAGAAAGTAAAGACTAGAGAAGGGATTGTGTATGAACTTCAGAGAGAATGCACTGAATTGATGTGAGTCAATATACAACCCTTATATAATGGAAGGGTGAAGGAAGAATGAAGTTACCAGCTATAACAGAATGTAACTAACAAATACAACTAAATTACTAAACTCTAACTATAATGCTGACTAGACATATAATATGCCAGCTCACCCTAATATCTCCCTTTAAACTGAGGGTGACTAACTAGGTACAATTAGCTATCTCCAATATTTCCCCTTAAACACAGAGGTGAATACTCCTTCACACACAGCTTGTCCCTCACGAAACTACACTTGGCACTTGAAATAACCTTAGTTAACACATTTGCATTCTGATCAACAGAAGGTGCACGGATGAAGAACTAGATTTGCAGAGACTAGTATTATGCTTAGATTATTACATGAAACAAGTGGCACTCTAACTGTTTGCACCTTAAACTTAGATAGAAGTGATTGAATCTAGGTCAGTTCAGCCACTACAATTGCTAAACTTCTATACTCAACCTCAACGCTGGATCTAGGGACAGTTGCTTCTTAAAATACCAGGATATTAGATTTCCTCCTAGATAGATGCAATTTCCAGTTGTTGACATCCTATCTTCTGGATCCAATGCCCAATCAGCATAACTAAACCTAACCATATTCAAGTTAGAAGTCTTTTGAATTAACAAGCCATGAGTTAATGTCCCAGCAAGGTATCTTAGTATCCATTTGACAGCTTTCCAGTGAGTCTCAGATGGTTTACTCATAAACTGACACACTTTTCCTATAGAGTAAGCTATCTCTGGTCTAGTCACTGTAATGTACTGCAGTGCACTAGTGATTGATCTATAAACATGAGGCTCAAGCATAAGTTCATTGTCATTTAAAGTGAGTTTGAGACCAACTGTCATTGGAGTTGGCATTGGCTTGGCATTATGCATCTTAGCTTTGTCAAGTAAGTCTTTTATATACTTGGTTTATGAGAGATGAATTCCATTGGCTGCTTCTTTCACTTGATTGCCAAGGAAATAGTTCACTATACCCAAGTGTTTAAGTGCAAATTCTTGGTTCAAATTTGAGATCAATTTCTAGACATGTGCCAATGAGCTTCTAACCACCAAAATATCATCAACATATACCAACATGTAGGTAGTACCATGTTCATTTATTCTGATGAATAGAGATTGGTCAGTCTTTGTTGAATTGAAGCCAAATGATAGTAGGGCTTGAGCCAATCTCTCAAACCAGACCCTGTTTTAAGCCATACAAGGCTTTGTGCAGCTTGCACAAAAGTTATGAGTTTCCATTTGACTGCTCATAACCTGGAGTTGTGTCATATACACTTCCTCTTACAACAACCCATTAAGAAATGTATTATTGACATCCAATTGAAACACTTTCCATCCCATTGTGATAGCAAGAGTGAGAACAATTCTGATTGTTGTGGGCTTTACAACAAGGCTAAATGTTTCTTTAAAATCAAAACCTTCTTGTTGGTGAAATCCTTTGGCTACCAACCTTGCTTTATATCTCTAAACTATTCCATATGAATTTTGCTTCACTTTATATGAATTTTGCTTCACTTTATATGCCCATTTGCACCCTATAGGTCTTCTGTTAGGTGGTAAACCGACTAGACTCCAAGTCTGATTTATGATTAATGCCTGGTGCTCCTCATCCATAGCACTCTTCCACTTAGGATTGGAGAATGCCTCTGCCACTGAATTTGGTTCAATAGTAGTTAAGAACACTTTGGGTTTGAATGTACCCATTTTAGCTCTTGTTGTCATGGGATGTAAGCTAATGGGTGATTTGGATGGTGGTTGTTGTGAATCTTGAGTCATCACTACTGCTGGAATTATGGCAGTAGTTTCTTGTAAATTGGAATTTTGTGACATTTCTTTTAGTGAGGCTTGAGATATTGCTAGTGTTGGAATTATAGCAATACTATTATGTAGAATGGGATGTTGTGTCCCTGAAAGGGTATTGATGATTGAGTTTCATCAACTATATTAAATACTGGTGGTGAAGGTGCTGATAGTGTAAGTACTGGTGAATATGAGCAACCAGCGGTAGGAGATGATACCGAGTGAGTGATCTCCAAAGTCCTTGAATTATAATTAGGTATAAATACATCATAAAGGTGTAAATTATGTTCACATAAACTATGTTGGACAATTGTTGGTGACATCAAAAGGATTGTGGCTGGAATATGGTTAGTTTGTAACTGAGGTGAGTGAGACTTAAATGATTTGGTAATAGACTGGAATGGAAAGACATACTCACTGAAGAGGACATTTCTTGACTAGTAAACCCTTCCTAATGGATCTAAGCACCTATATCCTTTGTAGTTGTCACTATATCCAAGGAATGTGCAAATCACATAACAAAAATTGATCTTATGTCTATTAAAGGATATGATATTTGGAAAGCATGCAAAACCAAAAATTCTAAGAGAGCAGTAATATGGTTTGATATAAAATAATGTCTCTCAAGGTGTTTTCTGGTTCAAAGTAGGAGTAGGTAGTTTATTATTAAGAAACACGACAGCTTTGAATGCAAGACCCCAGAATTTCATAGGTAAATGAGCTTGTGCCATGAGTGCTAGGCCATGTTCCACTATAGTCTTATGTTTTCTCTCCACTGTCCCATTTTGTTGATGAGACACATGGTCAATTATTCCATGTTCTGTGAGGAAATGAGTAAAGGCTTTGAATTCCCCTCCCCCATCATATTTTAAGGCTTTGATTTTGGTTTCAAGCTGATTCTCAACAAGAGTTTTAAAGTGTTTGAAAGTTAAGAGTGCATCTAATTTTGCTTTAAGCATGTATACCCAAGAGTATTTTGAGAAGGCATCTACAAATGTAATGTAGTAAGAGAATCCTTTAGAAGATACAATGGAAGAAGGACCCCATATGTCTATGTACACAAGCTGAAGTAGTTCAGAATATACAATATTTGAAGTTGGATAAGGGAAATTATGAATTTTACCCAAACAACATGAATCACATAACAATTGATTGATTTATTTATTAAGGCTATGTTACAATCTTTCAAAACTTGATTCACCACCTTAAAGAAGGGGTGACCTAGTTTGCAATGCCACAGATAGACTTGTGAAAAATTCATACAAGTAAAGGCTATTGGTTTTTGTGAATTTGAAAATTTTGCTAGAGTACACTTAAAGAATTACATATTTTTGACAAGGACTTTGTTCTTGAAGTTGTTTGAAGCTTCAAGGGAGAAAGAGCTTGAAGCCTCTGGAGTGTGGGAAGTGGAAGCTAGATTTCCTTGAACAGAAGGATTGGTAACTGTGTGAAGCTTGTCAAACACGTATAACTCCCTTTAATTGTTCCCTTGAGTAGGGTAGCCTGTGTGTCCTGAGTTTTAACAACACAATGATCATGATGGAACTCAAAATATATTTTATTATCATAGGCAAATTGTGAAACACTTAAAAGATTTATGGTAATTCTATGAACATGTAGCAAATTTTTCAAGTAAAATGTCTGTGTGTAGTAAGGTGTTATTAAAATGGAATTGCCTATATGATTAATGGATAAGTCATTGCCATTACCTACTAGCACTTTCTCCTGGCATTGGTATTGCTCCATGCTAGCTAGATTACTTAGATAAGGTGTAATAAGGTTTGTAACTCCTGAGTCTATAAACCAGGATTGATCAAAGGAAGGATTTGGATCGATGAAATCTGAAGTAAAGTCTATTGATGCTAAGTGAGCTGAAGATCCATTGGGTATTGATGCACCTTGGGCGTGTCCAATAGAGAAACTTCCATTATGAAAATTACTACCATTTTTATTGCCATATTGAAATTCATAAGGTTGGTTGTAGGATTGGTTGCCATAGTCATATTGCTGTTGCATAGAAGTTTGATTATTTCCTCCACCATTTTGAGGTACAAAACCTCCTACACTAAAACCATTATTTCCTCTATGTTTGTTCTGGTAATTATTCTATTACATTAACCCAAAAGGTCCTGTAAAATTTTGATCGAACTTGTGGTAGCAGTAGGATACCACTTGCCCAATTTTTCCACATAATTAGCATTGTGGTCTTAGAAATCCTCTGCCCCTCCTTTGTAAGAGTTTATAGTTCTTCCCCTTTGATTATAATCATTTCTCTGATTTGGAGCTTCATTGCCAAAATTCTGTTGACTGAGGTCATTTCTTTAACTATCACTTTCTCCAGTGAACTTTTGTCTAACACTTGTCTATTCAACCAAGTTTATAGATGCAATATTCAGACTCTTAACATGTCTCTTGAGTCTATGTTCTTGCATTATAAATAATGTCTCAATCTCTTCAACATTATAATCATATGATCTTTAAGATATCATGGTAACAAATGAGTCAAATTCTTCAGGAAGACCATCTAAGATGGCATCAACATGATCTGACATGGTAACTGTATACCCAAGTAATATGAGAGCACCTACACATTTCATGATCTTGAGAAGGTATTTAGTAATAGTCAGAGAATCTTTCTTCACAGTTTGGAGCTCCATCTTTAACAACTTTATCTTTCGTTTGAGATCGAAATTGAGTTTCTATTCAATCCCATACTTGATGAGAGAATTCACATCCCACCATACGTACAAGCATTGGTTCTAACATAGAAGATAGAAGCCATGACATCAATAATTGGTCTTGCTACTCCCATTCCAGATACGACTGAGTGAATCTACACATTTCTTGGCCTTCCATAGTCTTGAATTTTGGAGGAATTATGACTGAAGTTTCGACAAATTTTTTGAGATTATGCCCTCGAATCACTGTGATAACTTGCTGGCGCCATAGCAAACAATTGCTATCTTCAAGCTTAACATATAACACATGATTGAAGTTGATGGCTGCAGCTTTCATAGCCATGGACGATGTCAAGTCATTTGCAGTGAAGAAATGATTAACAGGAAAATTCTCCATTGATGAATCTTTTATGGATCTAATACCATGATAGGATTCTGATATTAGATAAAGTAAAGACTAGAGAAGGGTTTGTGTATAAACTTCAAAGAGAATGCACTAAATTGATTTGAGTCAATTTACAACTCTTATATAATGGAAGGGTGAAGGAAGAATGAAGTTACCAGCTACAACAGAATGTAACTAACAAATACAACTGAATTACTAAACTCTCACTATAATGCTGACTAGACATATAATATGCCAGCTGACCCTAATACACCAGTCTCAATTCCACTCCACAAGATATGCTTGGACAAAGAACTTCAACTGGTGGCCATGTTGACACTAGCATCATTCACCGGTCAACCCAACAAAGATAGATAGGCTAAGGACGCTCTGGAAACAATGGAATCTATGCACCTCTGCGTAATGGCTA
The DNA here is from genome assembly GCA_034509205.1 of Ceratonia siliqua. Classification (NCBI taxonomy): domain Eukaryota; kingdom Viridiplantae; phylum Streptophyta; class Magnoliopsida; order Fabales; family Fabaceae; genus Ceratonia; species Ceratonia siliqua. The sequence goes on along the minus strand of JASKGM010057446.1, from coordinate 860 downwards.
AAGTCTCTGCTAGAGGTATCAAGCGCTCACATGATTTAAGGGCTTTGATAGAATCCTTGATGCTCTTAAGTACAGACTGAGATAAAAACCTCCCAATCTTGGAGATGAGGTTGTCTTCAGAGTACTTGATAAGTGCATATTTTGTCATATTTTTATGTTGAATTCTTCTGCATTTAATCACTTTGTTCTTAAGTTTATTGTGTTCTTAGATTAGTTTCATGTTTTGTAGGTGTTTTGAAGTGGAAATGCTTTTATAAGAAGAAGTGAGTCATGTTAGCATGCTTTAGAGCAATGTAAAAGCAAGTATTTGGGGAAAAGAACTCAAAATAGCATTATTTCAGACCAAAGTCAAAGTTTCAGTGCCCCAACACCTATTCTTGGGCGCCGTGGCTCTTAAATTCAAAGAAATTGGTTATAGACCTGAGAGTTCAGTGCCCCGACGCCCCAAGAGTGCGCCGCGGTGCCCAAAACACGAAGAATTTCACCCAGGGTTCAAGGCCGCGACTCTAGAAATACCAAGTCATGGCTTGGGCCTATAGAGAAGTGGGCGCCGTGGCCTCCATGTTTAAGGCCAAAAATTAGCATTTAGGGCTGAGCGCTGCAGCGCCCGAAACTCAAGCAGCAGCTCGCACGTGCGCTGGTACACTTTAAAAATCCGTTCTTCACTTCATTTCACATATTCTAACATTAGGAAGCAAGGGAGAAAGCTTAGAAGAGAGGAGTAGAACCATAGGAAGGCTGAAGGGAGTGAGTTTGGAGAAGATTCAACCATTTGGAAGTCTTAAGAGTTCCCTCTTCACCTTTTCTTCATTCTTCTTGTATTTTCTATAGTTTTCATGGATTATATTGTTGTAATGAGT
>JASKGM010057436.1:0-18498 GCA_034509205.1 Ceratonia siliqua | reverse complement strand
ATATGTGTGTGTGTGTGTGTGTGTGTGTGTGTGAAATTATTATTCTGTTTTGAATTCTGAATTTTCCCATAATGTTTATGGGAAAGCGTGAATTGTTTAAGATTTCTGAAATTGATTTAGAACTATTTTCTAGGATCCCTAGTAGAGTGGTGGTAGAACCACTAGGTACACCTAGGTCACAACCTTTATCAGTTGAAGGCAGTTCCTAATAAAGAGAAATTTGTGTCAGTGAGTGCAGTTTCTGATAGAAATTTATTATGAAATGTGAATGGTTTCCTCTGGATGAGTGAAGCACCGAAAGGAAATGGTTAATTGAATATTCCCTTCGGTGAGTGCAGTTCTCGAAGGTGAGGATCGGGTCATCCCTCTAGTTGAGTTTATCTTCTAGAGTGAGAATACTATTTTCTCAGTTTGAGTTCTTCCCTTGAATCATTATGGTTCCTAGTATTTTGTGAAATTTAGTGAAATATTTCTAAACTTAAATATTCTTTTGAGTTTAATATTATTAAATATTATTATTTTATTGTTGAACATGTAAATCATTTTATTTCCCATATGTAAAATGCCTTTTGTGTATATTATATTGTGATTATTTGTTAAGTATGGAAACGATGTTTTAACATAATAATTTTAACGGTAATGCACTTTACACCAGGGAATTCATGCATCCATTGGTAAGTATTTATTCCATTCACTGAACCGGTGGACTCACCCTTCAATTTCTAATATTTTCAAATCAAGTCATTGGTGAATTTCCTTCAGCTCTGCCTGCTCCCTTTGAACCTGCTAATTGAATTGGTAGGCATTGCCTAAGTAGTAATGAAGTACATTGGTGAACTTGTGGATATTATTGGATAGATCATTTTGCATTTATAAATAAGGGTCATGGCCAGTAATAATAATAATTGCATAGTTTATGTATAGTTAGTAGATATAGTTCATGTTGGACTCATTATTGATTTTTGTTTAGGCCATGGAGGCCATTTGAACTATGATGGGTCTATCCACCTTGTTGCTTGAATAGATTGTACCCTGAGATAGTCCATATTTTAGAGAAAACTCTGCCGAAATTATTATTAAATTTTTTTACTTAGAATTTTATGTTAACGTATGATTAGCTTTATTATTTAATTCACAATTGAGTTTTAGTGATATTAGTTGCATGAATATTTTAGGCTGACAGGTTATTACTTACAAGTAATTTTTCTATGTTGGTCATGTGTCCTAAAGTAGGGCGTGATAAAACCAAATGGGAAAGAAGGGGTAGCATGAAAAAGAAGAAAGGAGTAATTGTGAAGGGCCAAGTGATGTGAATAATAAAGAAAATGATCTTGATGACGTGAGATAAAGAAGAAGAATGAGAAAAGATGTAGGGAATATGTGGCATCGGTGGAGAGGAAAAAAAAAATGAGAGAGAAATGTTGGTGGGGCCACAAAATATTTTTCCTATTTTTTTTGTTTTTTACTTCTTTTCTTCTTTTTTTTTTGTATTTTTGATCTTGGTAAAATGATATTTTATATTTTTGTGATTTTAATTTTTTTGGTCTTTTTAATTTTCCTAATTTTTCTCAAATTTTGTGCTTTTTTGTCAATGTTACTACTTTTCCTTATTTTTATTATTTTTCAAAAAATTTTAAAATTTATCTGAATAAAATTAGGTGTTTACAAATATAATCTCCACTTATAGAGAATACCAGTCTAATTTCACCATAATCATTCTGACCATATGGTAAAGAGAAACAAAACAGAAAATACCACACAGTTTCGAAACTTTATATCAGAAGCGCAGGATAAAGTTAACAAAAGCATATTGCTTTATTAAGAAAATATGTTCAAAACACTAAGGAAGCCATCACATGGAACTAAAAAAAAAGTGAAACTAATGATCTGTTATGCCCCAATTTTAAACATGTGCCTAGTGTAGAAAACTACCATTAAGATAGCATCCTATTAACCTTCAAGACATGTAACCCAATATTCTGGACCAATGCAAGATTCAACAACAAACATAATTTAATTGAACAATACCTGAAACATTTACTTTCCATTTCTATGAAGAATTTGACAGAGTATTGTAAACACCTGATTTTATCTTGATAAATTTTAAAATTTTTAAAAAATAACAAAAATAAAGGAAAATTAGAAAAATGTGACAAAATAAGAAAATGTGAGAATATTAGTAAGAAAGCACGAAATAGGAAAAAAACAAAAAATTATAGAGGCAAAAAAAAAATTAAAATTACAAAATATCACATAACTTTACCAAGATCAAAAATACAAAAAAAAGTTAAGTGGAATCATAAAGTAAAAATGATATAAAAATAATAAATAATAATAAAAAAAATTATGATAAATGTAAAAAAAAATAAAAAAAAAAGCAAAAAAAAAATTAGGTGGACCCCACCACCATTTTTCTCTCATATCTCTTTCTCAACTCACATCACATCCCCTCACCAGTTCTTCTTTCTCTTAGTCCTCACGTCTTCCCCTCTCTTTTTCCCATTGTTTATAATTTTTTACTTATTTATCATTTTTTTCTTCTCACCATTTTAATATATATATTTTTATCCCTCACATGCTTAGACGCCACCTTCTTTCTTGCCTTTCTGAAATTTTTCCTCACCTTTTCTCTTTTCTCTTCTCTTCCCCATTTCCCCAATACCTACCAAATCACTCGTGCCATTTCCCCTTTCTGTTCCAGCTCTCATAGTCTTCAGATACTGGCCATGACTTATTATCATATTCCCTCCAGCTGGGACTTCTTGAAGTTTCTTCTATTTCAATCTGCAGCCAGATCATCACTCTTCTTCCTCTGAAATATCTAAGCTCCATTTAATGACTGAGATTTCCGAAGGATATCTTCTTCATCGAACAGTGCTTACTGACATTGGAGGATGTATTTCATCATTCTTAGTTTACAGCTCACCACTATCGTACAGCAGAAGATAAGAAGGAGAGTTCATTTTTGGGTGGAGTTAGAAGCAGACTAAGGGTATTTGAGTCTGGTTTTGGGCTATAAATAGGAGAATGAGCAAGCTAAAATGAGGCGGGAAGAGAAAACGGGGAAGAAAAACGAGAGGAATTTCTGAAACAGGATAATCGAAAAATCAAACATAGCTGACTTTATTGCTGAGTTTTAGGAAAGGTTTCTTAATCTTCAAAAGGTATGGCATTTACCTAATAATGAGTCATGTATGCTGGTTCTTATTGAATCAGTTATTGCATTCTGGTATGGTGGAATCCTTGTTATAGAGGTTACTTTCTGTTTTTCTGTAAACATATGTTTCTTAGTCAGATTACCTTTGAAGATTTCTTAAACTAAACATGTCTTTGCGTGGTTGTTCTTGGAGTTCTACTTTTGTGAAATTGTTCAGAATTTATGGCATGGGGTCATCTTAAATTAAAGTGTATTTTCTTTGTTGAGATCCTCTTGTTTTTATTTCCTTTAAATCTGATAGTCAGCGGGATTCTTTTTCAGTTTATTGTTGGGTTAGATTTGACATGCTTGATTGACTAAATACCCTCTAGTTTTTATTGAGTAAAGTGACAATCAGCGTGTGATCTACTAAAGCATAGGAGTTTTATCTTGATGATGTTTGGAATATAAGAAAATTTTTGTGCCGTCTGGACCTGAAAGCAATTACTATTAAGCTCAAGTTGGGATTTTGACAATCATATGGAGGCATTAAGCTTCACTTTTTGAACCTAAGGGATATTATTTGCCCTTTTCTTAAGGAGGTATTAATGTTGAGGGGTTTTGTTTTACGATTCCTTCACAGTAGGCTACTTCCCCAAGTTGATGATTATTGCCCCTCTTAGCATTACCTTATGTTAATTAAGATTTCGTCTTGGAGGTAAGAAATAAGGAGGGTTCAATGCACTTTGTTTTATAAAACAAGGGAAGTGGCACTGTTTTGGGTTCTAAAGACCCCATAAAAAAATATCATACTCAGAATGGAAATTTCATAGATCAAGTTTACTATAATAATTTCAAACCAAAAAAAGAAGAGAAAAAGAAAAAGGATACAAAAAAAAAAAAGAAATAAAGAAGAGAGAAGAAAAACGGTTTAAAGGTGTTGGGATCCCAGGGCCACTCAAACAAATTGCCTTGTGGATGTTTTAAAATAATACTGGGTTGATATTTTAAGGAAAATAATAAAAATAAAAATAATAAACAAATAAAAAAAAGGGGGAGTGTCTTTTGGAAGTCAAACGTTTAAATTAGGGTCAAAGACTTTTCTTTTTTATGAAGTATAGGATGAAGGGAAACTTTTTAGAATGCTTTTTAAATTGAAAATACCAATAGGCAAAATATATGTATATATATATATATATATATATAAAATAATAAATAATAATAATTAAATTAAAAAATAATAATAATACAAAAAAAGTAATAACAAAACAAAACAAAAAATTGTCTTCTTGCATAACATGGATTGGCTTTCAAAGATTCATTAATTAACATCTTTAAAAAAAACCTAATTATTCCCCAATCCAAAGATTCATTAATTAACATCTTTTAAAAAAACCTAATTATTCCTTACAATCAAAATAAGGTTTCAAGGACCCAAATAAAATTATAGAATTGACTTAATGAATTGGCTTCTTCCTACATTTGTGACCATCCTTTTTCATACATTTTATGGAGAATTGTTCTTCTATAATGGTTAGGCTATAAGTGAAAACTTATTTTTCCTATAGACCTAATTCTTCATAAACAATATGTGAAAAATTATTTTCTCATATTGTCTCGAGTTTTATATGAAGATTTATATTTCTATATTATCTCATTTCATCCCTAGGTTTTGGGTGGAGGTTCATCTTCCCACACTGTCCTAACCACTCAAAGATTTTGAGTGGAGATTTATTCTCCCACATTGTCTTATCAAATCAAAATACTATCTGCCTTAGGGTTGAGATCATATATTCACCTTAGGCAAATCATCAAAATTATATCGAACTACGTGGACCTTGATCCCTATTGGGATATATAGGCTCTTACACAGTAAGTCAGGTCCGGTTTTTTAACTTTCATCATTTTCTCTTAGCAATAATATAAAGGGGTAATCAAAATAACTAAAATATAATAAAATTAAAGTACAGACAATTAAGGGTAACTGTCCCTAGGGTGGACGCTGTAAGGTGCCTAACACCTTCCTCACATGTAATTCGACTCCCAAACCTTTCCTCTGATTTCGAAGGCCGGTTTTTTGGTTTTTTAGAGGATTCCAATTGTCCTCCTAATTAATTGATGGTGACTCCATTTTTCATAAAATCTCTGTATTTCGGCCATTCGTCACGTTGTGACAAGTATCCCCTAAAATATTGACAATCCTAAGGATACAAATAATGACCAAACATGGTGGACATGCCCACCAAACAAGAATCAAGGTCTTCATGGCCCAACAATAATAAACAACTCTACACATTAAACAATACAACTTGACAATATTATGCGAATACAACAACATTATAATGATATAATATGTAATTCTCTATTCCAACTATCCATGACATCAAGCCTTGCTCCATTCATCCTCAAAAAAAGGTTATCAAGTTTTAGTTGCGGCTTGGTGGTGAACATAAGTTTGATCTGAAAAAAATTAGAATTTGAAGGGGTGAGTCACACTTACTCAGTGAATGAAAAAAATACTTACCAAAGGAGGCATGAACTCCCAAGTGTAAAGTGTATCATCGTAAAAATATTCATTATGTTCAAATCAATGCTTCAACATATCAAGGTATAATCGAAAGTAATTTTATGCACATGATACACCTTACATCTGGGAAACAAAATAATTATATATTTGATAATGTCGATAATAATGATTGATAATGCCTTTCACCAAAAACATTTAAGTTCCAAAGTATTTTACTGGAGTTAACAAAATGCTAGGATCCATAATCAACTCAATGGAAGAACCTAAATTGAGAAATCAGTCTTCCCTCTCCAAAAGATAAACTTAATTGGCCCAGTTCTCACCCTCAGGAATTGTTCTCACCAAAGGGAATATCCAATTACCACTTCCTTCCGGAGTTTCACTCATCCAGAGGAATTATTCCATTCAAACTCAACCTTCTGCCAGGAGCTACACTTACTAACAAAAGTACATTTTTATCAGGAATTGCTCTCAACTGATAAAGGTTGTGACCTAGGTGCACCTAGAGGTTTTACCACCACTCTACTACGGATCCTAGAACACAGTTCTAAATCATATTCAGGAATCCTACACAAGTCACGCCCTTCCATAAAAAACTTTGGAAAAAACTCATAATTTGTGAAAGCACAATAAATTCATGTATATATAATGCACTTTATTCGAAACATCCTAAATTATGCTTGATAATCATCATATAGAATTTACAGTTTCAGGCATCCAGAAATAAGTAGATATCCACTCACTACTCAAACTGTAGGCACTGAGGTGACTATTTCCACTCAACTCTACCTCAGTACATATTCGGGTCTGAGAAAATTTGTTTTAGGTGTACCTATAATTATAGCATGAATACTTATATATTAGTAACACTACCACTATAACTAAAATGGAAAAATATCTAAGTGAGAAATTTCTGATTTATCTAATAAGAATTTGACACTATAAGGACTTTGGTTGTCAAACAATTTACTTTGCTTTCTTGTTATCTTAATAATTTTCCAAACTCACAAAAAAGGTCAACATAGTCCCTTGCACTTTCACAAATTTCTATTAACTCTATTTCATTTTATTTATTTCAGGAAGCCCCAAATTTATCTTCATAACCTTTTCACTCTAAAATTTCATAAAGTGCCTATTCCATTCCAATAACCACTCTTATACTTTGTCAATGGTTCAAAAGAAAGTTTCACAAAAACTTGGTTTTAGAATTCCCAAATGTGAATATCAATCCAAATGGAATAGAACTTAAACTCCAATAAATTAAATAAAGTGAAAGTTTCTAACTAGAATTTCTACATTTATATTTTCTTTCAACTAACCTACTTTACTATAATTCTTGAAAACATCCCTTTTTTTTTTTTAAGGTGGGAAGGCAAGTTAAGCAAATTAAGAATTGACAAGTTTAAATTTATAGAATCCTCCCTCATCTTACAATTCACAGTCTCCAAACTAACCCATAGTTATGTATTTGCTCTTTTTCCAACCAAAGAATAATAGATAGCTCCTTACTCAAATGGCTTTGAACCTTTATGAAATTCAGCCAAGAAACTTTCTATTTAACTAGTTCTTAAACCCCAAATTCTTGTGTTCCTCATTTGCCAAAAGAGCATGTTCTTACCTACCAAAACAGAGGAGATTTTCAGACCTAAGGTGTTGCTAAAATGACACTACAGCAGGACTTCCAACCATCCACGATGGCTGGGTTGTGACCAGCGGGCTGTGGTTGCTAGGCGACGGTGGGTGGTGGCTGGCAATAATGGATCTAATGGAGGAGGTGAAACACATGGGGGAGGGCGTTTCCTTGAGTGTAAGCGTCGAAATAGAGTGTTGTGAGAGGAGGTGGGTTATTTTTTTGGTTTTCTAGGGATTTAAGGAGAGAGGGGTTGTTTTGAAATTTCTTTAAAGTTGTAGTTTTGCATTTTAGTCCCTCAGCTTTGAGTTAATTACGTCCAGACCCCATTTTTTATTTTAATAAAAAGAAAGGCATTACATGATCTAACAATAACAACTCAAGACGCTGAAATAACAAGGAAAGAAGAGGCGAGTTGCATTAGAAACCTAACCAAACTCAAAGTAGAAATGTATTTTCCTTGGAAGAAATTATGTCAAGTCAAAACCAGAATCAAGACCGTTTCTTTCACGAAAAAACAACCCAGAAATTACATTAAACCTTAAAGACACATTACTTTTAAGAGTCAGAATCTTTTTTCCCAAAAAAATTCACAGCATGTATAGTAAGGAAACTAAAATATCATATTAAAACATTTGCTAAACTACCTTTGCCAATCAAAACAGAACATGATTTAGGAATCCTAAAAACACTTCATTCAGACCAGATCAAAGACACGGTATACCTTCACTCGTAGGTTCTTAGGCCTTTAACCGAGATACTCGGACCTAAGCAACCCACAACAAAAAGATTAAATACAATTAGAAAAAATGAGGCTTACCTCCTTGATGCTTTACAAAGCCCCTACTCCTCTGGATTTCTATAGCCTCTATTCCCAGAAATTTCTCCTTAGAAAATCCCTCTTTCAAAAATTTTATTTTATAGACAAATCACCCTTCCAATCAAGGGCTTTGATCATCCCATTGTCACGCCCCCACTTTAAATCACGTGACCCGTGTAGGAAATTACCATTCAAGTAATAACCTATCAGCCTAAAATAATAATGCAACTAATATAATTAACACTCAATTTTAAATGAATAATAAAAAATAAGTATACTCTCACAAAAATTTTTCAGGTCAATAATTTAATAAAAATTTTGGCAGAATTTTTCTTAAAATATGGACTATCTCAGGATACAAATCTGTTAAAAAATAAGGTGGATAGGCCGACCATAAATCAGAAGCCTTAGTGGCTTAAATAGAAAATAATAAAGAGGTCCAGCATGGACTGTATTTACTAATTACATATATACTATGCAATTATCATTATTATAGACCAAGACCCTTATTCAGATAATGCAAAACAACCTATCCAACAATATCCACTAATCACCAAAGTACTCCACTAATTACTGAGAGTATTGCCTACCAATTTAGTTAGCAAGTTCAAAGGGAACTGACGGAGTTGAAGGATAATCATCAGTGACCTTATTTGAAAAATGTTAAAATTTGAGGGGTGAGTCCACCGACTCAGTAAATGAAAAACAGACTTACCGATGGATACATGAACTCCCAAGTGTAAAGTGCATTACTGCCAAAATCATATAAAACTTTGTTTCAATACTTAAACAATTAATTACTATATAATATGCACATAATGCACCTTACATATGAAAAATAAAATAATTTATATGTTTCACAATCATATTACCATATTTAATAATATGAACAAAATGTAATTATGTTCAGAAATGCTTCAATAAAAATCATAAACTTTTAGAATCCATAACAATTCAAGGAGAGAACCCAAACTGAGAAAAACAGTATTCCTACTCCAGAAGATAAAACTCAACTGGAGAGCAATCCGATCCCCACCTTCGGGAACTGCATTCACCGAAAGGAAATACTAAATTTCTTATTCCTCCCGGAGCATTCTCATCAGGAGGAACCGTTCATAATCAAACTCAATCTTCTGCCAGGAACTGCACTCACTAAAAGAAGTACCATTTATCAAGAACTGCCTTCAACTGCTAAAGGTTGTGACATAGGTACACCTAGTGGTTCTATCACCACTCTACTATGGATCCCAGAACACGGTTCTAAATAAATTTCATAAATCTCATACAGTTCATGCTTTCCCATAAACACTATGAGACACAGTTCATACTTGAAAATAAAGTAATAATTTCTCACACACACACACACACACACACACACACACATATATATATATATATATTACTTTACTCAAACCAATTTCAATTCATGTTCAAATAATATCATTGAACTACAAAGTAAACTTTGTTGATTCAGGCATCTAGAGATAAATACGAATCCATCACACTCAAACTATAAAAAATGAGGTGATTATCTTCCACCCAAACTCTATCGCAAGACAAATTCGGGTTCGAAGAATTTGTTTCAAGTGTCCTTAAGAGTATAAAATTTATATAATTAGTACATTAGTATTATTTATTTCCTTCACTAATGTTCTCAAATTCTTATAACTCCAATATAAGTCCTTACCATACTACACACACACACACACATACGTACGTACATACGTATGTATTGTACATACATTATTATATCTTTTGTTTTGGTCTTCTTTGATATGCCTTCCATAGTTACAATTTTGGACAACTGAGAATAATATATATATACACACACACACACACACACACACACACACACACACACACACACACACACACACACACATATCAAACTGTTCAGATTCATGCCAATTATTACCCAACCAATTAATCTGGCTCACTTCGAATAAGAGATCATGAAAAACAAGGTAGGAACTTTTACAAAAGAGAAGCATCTATCAGATTTTTCATGATTTAATTTATTTAATAAGAAAGAAGTATCCAGCCACTTTCTATAAATGAAGAAACCCAATAACCCTACAAAATCACCATTCCAAATATGCTACATTGTCATAAATTTCTAGATTTCAGAGGAAGGATGGCAAACACATACTTACTAGAATAAAATGGTGTCGAACTCCCACTTATAGCTACCAAGGGACTCTAAAACAATCCCCACTTTCTCCAAGAGGAACCGAACAATAATAGCAAGGGGGAAAGAGGGGTATTGTGTGGCTGGAGTATTGAGGGGTATTTTGTTGCTATATATATTAGGGAAAAAGGAAGAGGCCTCTTTTTTTTTTTAAAATTAGCTAAAAGTTATCCCATTTTTTTATTAATTTTTTTTAATTTTAAAAGGAGTGGTTTCTATTTAAAATATTTAGGTATTACAAGTTATATCCCCCTTAAAGAAGAATTCATCTTCGAATTCTAAATATATATATACACACATACACACTAAAAGAAAACATTGAGTATATTGTAGATGTTTTTCAAGTTATTATGGTGTCACGCCCATTTTAGAACACGTGACCGGTGTAAGAAATTACCCCTCAGGTAATTACCTACCAGCCTAAAATACTCGTGCAATTAATATCACTAACACTCATCTTTAATTGAATAATAAAAGTTAAATATACTTTCATAAAAAAATTTCTAAGTCATTAATTTAATAAAAATTTCGGCGGAATTTTTCCTGAAATATGGACTATCCCAGGGTACAAAGCTGCTTAAAAATAAAGTGGAAAGGCCTAACATCAATCAGAACCTCAGTGGCTTTAACAAAAAATAATAAAATGGGTCCAACATAGACTGTATCTACTAACTACTTATATACTATGTAATTATTATTTACAGACCAAGACCCTTATTCAGAAAATGCAAAAGAATTCAACCTATCCAACAATATCTACTATTCACTAAATTACTCCACTTTTACTTAGAGTGGTGCCTACTAATTCAATTTGTGGGTTCAAAGGGAGTAGACGGAGGTGAAGGAAAATCACCAGTGACTTTATTTGAAAAATGTTAAAATTTGAGGGGTGAGTCTACCGACTCAGTGAATGGAAATCAAATTTAACAATTGATACATGAACTCCCAGATGTAAAGTACATTACCAATTAAACCATGTGAAAACCTCATTTCAGTACTTAAAGAAATAATTTTAATATAATATGCACTTAATGCACCTTACATCTGGGAAGCAAAATAATTTATTTTTCATAATCATATTACAATAATATTTAATAATATGAAATCCAAAGAGTGGTTTTGTCCAAAAAATACTTCAATAAGGAAAATAATAGATTTTCTAGGATCCATAACAATATAAGGGGAGAACCCAAATTGAAAAAACAGTATTCCCACTCCAGAAGATAAAACTCAAACTGGAGGGTAACCCGATCATCACCTTTGGGAACTGCACTCACAGAAGGGAAATATCAAATTTCCTATTTCCTTATGTAGCATTCTCATCCGGAGGAAACCATTCATAATAAAACCCAATCTTCTGCCAGGAACTGCACTCACTGACAGAAGTACCCTTTATCAGGAACTGCCCTCACTGATAAAGGTTGTGACTTAAGTGCACCTAGTGGTTCTACTACCACTCTACTACGGATCCCAGAATACAGTTCTAAACCACTTTTATAAATCTCATACCACTTATGATTTTTCATAATCATTATGAAAAGCAATTCATATTGTGGAACATCAAAATAAATTTTCACATACATATATATATATATATCACATTTCTCAAGGAAAATCACTTCCAAATCACACTCGAATAAAATATTGAACCACAAGGTAAAATTTAACAATTCAGGTATCAAGAGGTAAGTAAGAATCTATTCACACTCAAACTGTAGACAATGAGATGAATATTTCCACTTAAACTCTATCTCAAGACAGATTCGGGTCCGAAGAATTTGTTTTAAGCGTCCCTAAGAGTATGAAATTTATATAATTAATACATTAGTATCACGTATTTTCTTCATTAATGTTCCCAAATTCCTATAACCCCAAATAGAAGTCCTTACCATATATATATATATATATATATCACACTGTTCAAATTCAAGCCAACTACTACCCAACCAATTAATATGACTCACTTCGAATAAGAGAATGTGAAAAACAAGGAAGGGAATTTTACAAAAGAGAAGCATTGATCAGATTTTTTTTCATGATTTAATTTATTTAATAAGAAAGAAGTATCCAGCCACTTTCTATAAATGAAGGAACCCAATAACCCCACAAAATCACCATTCCAAATTTGCTATATTGTCATAAATTTCTAGATTTCAGAGGAATGATGATAAACACATACTTACTAGAATAAAATGGTATCGAACTCTAACTTACAGCCACTAATGGACTCCAAAACAGCCCCAACTTTCTCCAAGAGGTGCTGAATAGCAATAGCAAGGGGGAAAGATGGGTTTTGTATGGCTGGAGTATTAGGGGGTATTTTGCTGTTATAGATATTAAGGAAAAAGGAAGAGACATCTTTTTTTAAAATTGGCTAAAAGTTATCCTTTTTTTTATTAATTTTTTTTCTTCAGAATTTTAAAAGGAGTGGTTTCTATTTAAAATATTTGGGTATTACAAGTTATATCCCCTTTAAAGAAGAATTCATCCTCGAATTCTAAGAACTGACTAACAGGGTATTGAGTAGGATCACATACAGAATAAGTACGGGTATTTCTCCTTCATAAGGTCTTATGGTTCCCAAGTCGCATCTTCTTTTTCATGGCGTTCCCAGATTACCTTCACTGAAAGGTATTCTTTGGACCTAATCTTCCTCACTTGGCGATCAGCTATCGCCACCGGTCGTTCCTCATATGCCAACTGAGGAGTTATCTCTATTGGCACCTCTGATAGAACATGGGTATTATCCGAAACATACTTTCTTAGCATAGAGACATGGAATACGGGATGTACCCCTGATAATGCTAGTGATAAGTTAAGTCTGTATGACATTGCTCCAATTCGTTGTGTGATAGGAAATGGACCAAGTACCGAGGTGTCAACTTACCCCGTCTACCAAACCTCATCACTCCCTTCATCAGAGACACCTTAAGAAAAACCCAATCGCCCACTTGAAATTCAAGTTCTCTTCTTTGCTTATTAGCATACACCTTTTGCCAACTCTGAGCGGCTAATAGTTTCTCTCGAATGTCTTTTACCTTCTTTATGGTGTCCATAACTAAGTCGGGTCCAAGTAACTTAATTTCTCTAGTTTCAAACCATCCCACAGGGGACCTACGTTTATGACCGTACAGTGCTTCAAATGGAGCCATTTGTATACTGGAGTAGTAGCTATTATTATAAGCGAATTTAATGAGCAGTAAGTACTTTTCTTAACTACCCTCAAATTCCATAGCACAGGCTTGTAACATGTCTTCTTACACCTAAATTGTCCTTTCAGACTGACCATCGATCTCGGGGTGAAAGGCAGTGCCAAAGTGTAGTTGAGTCCCTAAGGTCTCTTGGAATGACTTCCAAAATCGACCATGAACTGCGTACCTTGGTCAGAGATTATGGATAAGGGTATACCATGAAGGGAAAAAATCTTGTCCAGATATAACTGTGTATACTGTGGAGTTGCATAAGTAGTCTTCACTAGTAGAAAATATGCACTTTTTTTTTAGTCTATCCACAATCTTCCAAATCGAATCATACCCTCTAAGGGTTTTTGGCAACCCCGTTCATGGTAATCTGCTCCCACTTCCATACTGAAATCACCATCTTCTGATGTAACCCTACAGGTCTTTGGTGTTATGCTTTAACCTGTTGACAGGTCAAGCAATGAGAAACAAAATCGGTTATATCCTTCTTCATTCCATTCCACCAATAGTGAACCTTTAAGTCGCAGTACATTTGATTACTTCCGGGATGCATAGTATAAGAAGACGAGTGGGCACAGTGCATTATTTGTTTCTTCAACTCATTCATATTCGGTACCCATAACATATCTTTGTAAAATAATATTTCCTTATCATTTAATGTGACATCAATATCTTCTTCTGACTTCGCCCTCTTTAATAGTTTAGCCCTATTAGGATTGTCTGCTTGAGCAGCTTTAACCTATTCCACCAAGGGCGACTGTACCTGAATGCAAGCCAAAAGTACCCCAGATGGAGCTATCTATAGTTCAACCCCACTGTCTTCCAAACCCTGTAACTCATGAATCAAGGGCCTACGGCTAGCTTCAACGTGTGATAAGCTACCACTAGACTTTCTACTGAGCGCGTCTGCTACTACATTAGCTTTACATGGATGACAAAGGATAGAGCAGTCATAATCTTAATCAATTTCATCCACTGACGCAGTCTCAGATTTAAATCTTTCTGTTCAAAGATATACTTTAAACTTTTGTGGTCAGTATAAATTTCACAAGTTTTACCATAAAGATAATGCCACCAAACTTTTAATGCAAATACAACAGCCGCCATCTCAATGTCATAGGTAGGATAGTTTTGTTCATACTTCTTGAGTTGTCTTGAGGCATAAGTGATAACCTTGCATTTCTGCATTAATACATAGATGAGTCCGACCCGAGACGCATCACAGTAAATGACATACCCACACCCATTCTCCGATAAAGTCAAAATTGGGGCTGTAGTCAAATGGTCCTTAAGCTTCTGAAAACTATCTTCACAGGCTGACACTTATTCAAACTTCACATTCTTCTGAGTCAGTTTTGTCAAGGGAGTCGTTATGCGTGATAAATCCTTAACAAAACGACAATAGTACCCTACTAAACCCAAAAAACTATGGATTTTTGTCGATGAATATGGTCAGGGCCAATTTCTAACCACCTCTACTTTCTTATAATCTATATGAATCCCTTCTTTGGAGATCACATATTCTAAGAAAGTTACTTGTGAAAGCTTGAATTGGCACTTCGAGAATTTAGCATACACTTTATGTTCTCTCAAGGTTTGTAATACCATTCTCAAGTGCTGATAATATTCTTCTTCACTTCTAGAATAAATCAGAATGTCGTCAATAAAGACGATCATGAACCGATCCAGAAACGACCGGAATACTCTATTCATGAGGTCTATGAAAACGGTAGAGGCATTAGTTAACCCAAATGACATCACTACGAATTCATAGTGCCCATATCTAGTTCTGAAAGATGTCTTAAGAATGTCACTCTTTCGAATTCGGAGTTGATGATACCCTGAACGCATACCTATTTTAGAAAAGCACTAAGCTCCTTGCAGTTGATCAAATAAGTCATCTATTCGGGGTAAGGGATATTTATTCTTTATGGTGACCTTACTCAACTGTTTGTAGTCTATACAGAGTCTTAGTGATCCATATTTCTTCTTCACAAATAGCACCGGTGTTCCTTATGGAGAAATACTGGGGTAGATGAACCCTTTTTCTATCAATTTCTATAACTGTGCTTTCAACTCCTTGAGCTCACAAGGAGCCATCCTGTATGGAGGAAGTGATATTGGATTTGTCCTCGAATAAGTGTCAATACCAAACTCATTTTCCTTATCTGGTGGGAGACCCAGTAATTACTTTGGAAACACATTAGCAAATTCACTTACTACGGAAACTTCTTATAATCGGTGTTCTGGACTTTTGGTATCTTGAACAAAGGCTAAATAAGCATCACCACCCTTCCTTAATAACTTCTGTGCTCCTAAGGCAGAAATGAGCTTACTAGAAACTTCACTTCTATCTCCTTGGATCACAATAGGTTCTTTCCCAAGTAGACAGATTCTTATTATTTTATCATAGCAGTCCACTACTGCATGATCGCTTGAAAGTCAATCCATTCCTAAAATTACATCAAACTCATGGATATTCAGAACAATTAAATCCACTAACAGTGATGTACCACAGATAATGAGTGAACATGACTTCACCACATCAACGGCAGTTAATGATTCTTGCAGAGGTGTAGCTACCTCCAATGGGTGCTTTAGTGAATTGACTGATTTTATCAATCATGATAGCAGGTAAGCAGAGACAAAGGAGTGGGACGCTCAAACAACACAAATACTGAAATTAATTGGAGTAGTAAAGTACCTGTGACAACAGCATTTGAAGCCATAATGTCTTGTTTGGTCAGAGCATAAACTTGAGCCTGTAGGCCAGGACCACCACCATGGCCTCGACCTGCCATCCCCCTACCCGTGCCCTTGGTGGGTTGAGTAGGGAACTAAACTGATCCCATAGAGGATTGTTATGCCGTACTAGGAGCTGTCAAGTTTGTGCCACCTCCAGAGGATGTCACCTTCACTGAGAATTCCCTCCAATCATGACCTGTCTCCCCACATATGAAATAGGCACCTTTCACTCCACGACAAAAACCAGTGTGGAACTTACCACATGTACCACATTCAGGTGTGGTTTGAGCAGATGACTTAGTGTAAGGACAATTCCTTCCGAAAAAGTAGTTACTGGAAGTCGACTGATGAGGGCGCCAGTCGGAACGTCGAGATAGAAAAGTGTTCGATGTGGCAGGTGCTTTCAGAGGACAGGATTCAGATCTGCCCCTTTTCTTACTAGCAGAATTATTATCTGTGCGACTATTCTCCTTCAACATATTTTCAAACTCAGTTGCCCGATTATGTACCTGCTCATAAGTGCTATCATCTGTGACATGAACTGAACTGTAGAAATAGGCTCCCAACCCCTGTACAAAGAGTCAAACTTTCTCTTTCTCAATAGGAACAGCATAGGGTGTGGACTGAGATAGTCGCAAGAACCTGGCAGCATATTTAGAAACCGACATCTCTCTGGTCTTCCGTAGAGAGAGAAACTCATGAGCTCTGGCTTGTCTCTCTCCTTCAGGAACGAATTGTTGAAGAAATGTTGTCTTAAAGGAATGCCAAGCATTCTCCAGTTCCTCTAGCGGTCCTTTCGCTTGCCATACTCGAAACCAATCTGCCGCAAAACCATCCAACTGAAGCCCCACCATTCTCACAGCTATTAATTTAGGGCAGTCAATGATCGTCCATAAGTTTTTCACATGTTTCAAGAACTGCTGAGGATCAATTGCTGATTCAACTCCTAAAAATCGAGGGGGCTTTATCTTTTGAAATTCTGGCAGAAAGTTACGGAGAGTAGTGACCACCACAGGCACTGATGAAACAGGGACAGCTGGGGTCACTGGAATATTCACTGGTGGTGCTTGCGCATTTTCCTGAGTCATCAGAATAACTAAGGTACGAAGAGCCTACAGTATTTCCTATGCCCACTCTAGAATTGCTGTATAAGGTGGAGGAGCAGAAACAAGGGCAGGAGTACTTTTAATTTCCTTTGGTGGTGGATGAATTCTGGGTCTTCCTCGACCCCTAGGTCTACCCCGTTCCCTAGGTACGGTTACTAGTCTAGTGGAGGCTCCTTCAGATGCCTCTTCTTGCCCTAGGCTAGTACATGCTCGAGTTTTTAGAGGCATTACCCTAAAAGAAAAAGAAACAGAAACGTCTTAGTTGATAGGAGATTTTAGTGGGTAACACTAATTAGAATATATTTAAGTATCGATGGAGTAATTCAGGTTGAGTTTTAACATACTGACTAATGATAAGTGCTCCTGAACGCACTTACCACCATGAGGTCTGTCATTTTCCTGTAGCATGGACCTGTTGAAGACCTCTGTATGCCTTAACCACAGACTTAGACCATGCTCTGATACCAACTTTGTCATGCCTTATTTTAGAGCACGTGTCCGACATAGAAAATTATCTTTTAGGTAATAATCTACCAGCCTAAAATGCTAATGCAATTAATATCACTGACACTCATATTTAAATGAATAATAAAAGTTAAATATACTTTTATAAAAAAATTTCTAAGTCATTAATTTAATAAAAATTTCGGCAGAGTTTCCCCTGAAATATGGGCTATCCCAAGATACAAAGCTACTCAAAAATAAGGTGGACAGGCCCATCATCAATCAGAAACCACAGTAGCTTTAATAAAAAATAATAAAAGGGGTTCAACATAGACTGTATCTATTAACTACATATATACTATGCAATTATTATTTACAGACCAAGACCTTTATTCAAAAAATGCAAAAGAATTCAACTTATCCAACAATGTTCACTATTCACTAAATTACTCTACTTTTACTCATAATTGTGCCTACCAATTCAATCTGTGGGTTCAAAGGGAGTAGACGGAGTCGAAGGAAAATCACCAGTGACCTGATTTGAAAAATGTTAAAATTTGAGAGGTGAATCCACCGACTCAATAAATGAAAATCAGACTTAACAATTTATATATGAACTCCCAGATGTAAAGTGCATTACCAATTAAACCATGTGAAAACCTCATTTCAGTACTTAAAGAAATAATTTCAATATAATATGCA
>JASKGM010057425.1:0-18498 GCA_034509205.1 Ceratonia siliqua | reverse complement strand
CCTCTATTTGGTTTGTTCTACTTACTTTGAGACATTGAAAGATATTCTTCTATGATGTTGAGTTATAGTTTTATGAATTTTAATGGTGATTCAATAGAGATGGTTTCTATGTTATGAATATGATCTTTTGATGCATTATAGTTGCTTCTTAATATAGTGTCGTCAATTGATTTGGTTTTCATAGATGGAATTCATGGTTTGCAAAAGAGAGGATTTAACCCTAGATTTGATTATGAGAGATTTAAGATTTTTCATTGTTATATGTTCCAACTAGGAATTTGGTGTTATAATCCCTAGTTGAATAATATTTGAGTTGAAACATAAATCAAGGTGTTGAATCCAATCAATGGAAGACAAAAGTTTTTTCACTTCTTTACCCGTATTTCCTTCCACTTAATCACATAATTTAGATAAATATTGTTATTCACTTGTTCTCTTAATAATTGTTCATTGGTATTTCCTTTGAGTGATAGTCTTGTAGTGTTTCCTCCGTCTCCCTGTGGATCGACACCCCATACTATACTGCGATAACCGCGTAGTGTTTTTGGGCGTAATCATTAGCCTCATGTCAAAATAGCATTAGTTTACTTTATGTTAGGATTAGAACTCAACTCCTATAAATAGGATTGAGCCTTAAACATTTTTAACAATCATATTGAGAATAATAATATTAAGAAGCTATTGCTTCCTTCTTCATTCTTGAACTTATCAAGTTAATTTTTGTGGCGTTCAAACAATCAAACTTATCTCCTTGATTCTTGAGTAGTTCTTAAGATTCTTGGTGTAACGTCTTCGAATATCAGAGTTCTTGGTTAGAACTTTCTTAAAGGAAAAATCTACCTTAATGGTGAAGATTATAGTACTGCTATTTGGCTTAATGAAACTAAAATCACTAATCAAATGTAAAGAGTTTCCAGTATAATATCTTACTGAAATTCTAAATGGATTGGAGGGAAACATGTAGACCATATTGGAGGAAAGCCGAAATTTTACGGGTGGAAAAAAAATTAACGGCGGAAAATTTAGGTTTGTTTAGAATAATTTTTATTTTATTATTTTTTAAAATAATTTTTAAAAATAATCTTATAAAACAAAAAAATAAAAAATTTAATTAAATAAAAATATTTTTTATTAGCTGTTTTTAAAAAATTAAATAATAAAAATAAATAAAATTATAAAATTATTATTTTTTTTAAATTATTATTTTTAAAAATAATTGCTAAAGATATTTATTCAAATAAATTTTTTTACTTTCAAAAAAAAAAAAAATTTTAGAGTTATTGCCTTAAACTCTCCAGAGACGTTGATACCGCAGATATGGGAGGATGAAATGCATTTCTCTATCTGCGTCAAAAAAGGAAGCCAATAGCTATAATCTGTCCAAACATTACCCAGCAAGGATAAACATACAGGAATTCAATTTCTCCAGTTTTTTACAGAATATAAAGCGCTTCAGCAACAGAATTGTGAAGTGGGTTATTCATGTATCCTCTGAATTTATAGTGCGAAATGTTTGTCAAGGTGCGCAGTTGCTTCTGCCCTCCATTATTAGTTCGGAATAATGGTTAGTTTCAGGATCTTGTGGTTATTATTTTATCATTATATTTCAGTATGACGACAACGTAATCGAGATAACAACCGCTTGCTTTGGACTAATTTACAAGTGCCTCCATACCTAATTGAGTAATAATCAATTATTTGAATATTCACATCTAACGGTTTGGTATTATATAGTTGTACCTGATTTGTTCCGATAAAGGTTCCATGTAGTTTGTTGTTTACAAGAACATATTCCTGCAGGAAATATGCTTTTTCTTTAAATGCAATCAACGTGTAGCTTATTGTATTTAGCATGGTTAGCCCACATATGTGCGAGAACTTAGGAAATTTTCAGATGAATATGTGATTGAATTTTTAGTTTCTTATAGTCGCAAAAAATGAAATTAATGGACAGGCCATTAAAGATGAGGTAGAAGGTCAGTTTTTTGCAATGTCATTATTTGCGAGCCCTTAGGCGGTTTTTCATTCTTATGTGCTCCTTTATATTGTTACAAGCAAACTTGTATTTAACTTAATCAGTAATGGGGGAGAAATTTTTATTTGATGTGTTTTTTGATCAGGTTATGTACTGTATTCGGCCAATGAGCTGCAATTTATTATGTTTTAAGAAGATGAGCTGCTTATGGGGTCCAGTACCTCAACAATGGAAGTATTTTTGGTGTATAATACTGGTGTAAATTTCATCAAGCATAAGCTTCACTGGATTTACTAATTATTGACAAGATTGGTACCATTTTCCATTTACAGAAATGCCCCTCTAGAATTCAAAATAGTAACTGGCAAATAACCATTTTAGCCTGGAAAGGTGTAAAATTTTAAGTTGCCATGCTTCCAGAGTTGTTACCAACCGTCTTAGTTGTGATATCTGGCTAGTATAAATTGCTGAAGAAAAAGTGGAAAAGAACCATGGAAATGAAGATTGAACACAAAACAAACAGTTTCATGTAAATGATGTCCACATCTGCCATTGTGAATTCATGTGATACTGCTAGGATATCTAGAAGTGGAAGAAGGAATTCAATAGGTGGGGGAGGTGGGTGAGGATATTATATACAAAAAGTTTGGCTTTACAATTAAAAACAAATTTCGAAGTTTTAAGTCCCTCTGCCCTTGGTCATGGTTATGTGAGTCGTATCTGGTGATTATTTTTCATTTTAGCATAAATATTTTATAGGGTAAATCATAATAAACCCCCAATAAACTTTACTTGATTTGTAGCCCTCTGCTCCTCCCCCAAGAGTTTTGATTTGTGCAAATCACCCCAATCTTCTATCAGCTGGAAAGTTTTGATTTTCACAATAGGTTATAAGATCACACTGCACCAAGTGAAACCTTGGGGGCCAAACAGCCCATCAACAGTAACTTCATATGTGTATCCAACCAATCTCATTGTCCTGTTAGTTGTGTGGACCTGTAAGATCAGGTAGTTGGAGCCTTGTATATCTTGTTCATACAGCTTGTCATATGGTGAAACTCAAACAAATATTTAACTGATAATGAGTATTATTGTATTTCTTCAAGCTTATTGTTCATAACAAAGGCTCTGTTTGCAAATTTTGTGGATCCAGTATGACTCAATGGATAGAAGGCTTTTCAAATGGAGAGTACCAGAAAAAGGGCTGAGAGAATTACTGGTATCCATCATTTTGACATGAATCTCATACCCCGTGGTATTTGGTTGCAGATGGCTTGCTATGGGTTTGCATCATTCTTTATTGTAGGAAGTTAGTTCTTTGTTGTTGATGACCTTCCTTCTAGCTTGACCTAATTGCCAAATTTCCATAATATTTCCTGTTTATGTTTTTTTTTCCCTGTGGAATGGATAGTTACATAAGAACATATGAAACTGTGTAATGCTTAGTAGAGAAAAGCAGAAAGAAATATATATCATTGTAACTCACAATGAAGCTGCATATTAGGGTGAATCAGTACACTTATTGTAGTTAACCCTGTCCTGAAATTGAGGGGCAAAAGAGAGAGAGAGAAAAGGGGTAAGCATATTTATTTTAATATGTATAAGAGATCCTTCTGAGTTGGGGGATTTGAGTTTAGAACTTGGCTCGTTATTTAACAATACTTTGTTCCATCCATTAGCTGGTAGTTACAGGAGAAAGATTAACAAAATTTGTTTTCACATGTCTGTATTATTGCACCCTATCCTTAGTTAATAAATTAGTTTGAATACTAAAGTCATTGGATTATACAATATTATTGCTTCTCAACAGATATAAATAGTTATGTCAGATATTGAGTCATCCCTTACATCATCCCCGTGTTCATATTGAGTTTAAAATAAAACATCAAATTGACCAAAAAATCTCTCAAATTTCACTCAAAGTGATGCACATCCGAAGGTGCAGGTTATGCTGAAATGAAGATATAGGATTTATGAAAAAAAACAAAAGGGAAACTGAAATGTTTTATTTTTATACTGTTGGTTCATTTGATTTATGTAACTATACTTGCTGTGTATGAAGTCATAGTTGTAGAAAGGGATACAATAAGGGGGTTTGTGTGGGATGGCATGGGTTGAGTTTAGCAACTAAAATAATTTTGTTCTTCCGTTAACCTTATGTATAAGTTGTTACATGATTAAGTAGTCAAACTAATCAAATGTGTTTTATGCAATGGAAAATCATGCATGTCAAATGTGATCGTCATGGATTTTCCAATCCCATTACATGGTTGTTGGTTTAATAATAACTTTTTGTGGTCGACTCAGGTTATATATCTTCATAGGTGACATTTAAGGGAACATAATTCGAACAAAATTGGTAGAGACATGACCATTAAAAGGTGTTGCTTTGTGGTCTAAGTGATGCAGTTGCAATTAAAATAGGGTTATGGAGGCCTAATGTAGAGGTCAAATAATTGTGGTTGGGAACAATTAATGTAGATGACAATTGTACATTAACAATACAGCATGAACTTCTTAAGGCGAATAAACTTGGGTAGTTTAATCCGATTAGTCGATAACTGCAAATTTAAACAGTATTAATTATGTGGTATTATTTGTTTTCCATATATGGGCGGATTAGAACGTAATTGATTATCTATTATTTTGACATTCATCATCTTCGTACCCTTCCAGTATATTGGCAAACCACACATGATATAGCTATATGGAACAAAATAGTCCATAAGATACGTATATCAAATTTCCCGCACATATCATCTCCCATCATGTATTATTGCCTATGTGATTTTGGGAATAATTTCCATGCTGCTTATTGGTCAAATAACAAGAGAATTGTATTTACAAATAGACTCCCATCATTGGAACCCAATATCAAATTATAACGCTTATATATACGATGGCGACACTCATACATATTTTGTTAACTTGTGATTGTTCATATATATCTTTCAGTTGCCTTAGTCATGGATATTAATTACGAGGATCGGTAATAGGAAAAAACATATATTCATCATTGTCTGTCATGATTACATTGTTATTTCTACCTTCCCTGTTGGCTGAGGGGATGTAATAAGACGTTTCAGTTATTTTGGTGACATTATTTATCATGCTTTTAAACAATTACAGATATTATGCATATACACCTATGGTACTTTAATTATCCCATCCATTTGAACTCAAAAGTCTAACATATATTCGCAGTTTATTAGAAAATCGTACAGTACAATAAAGTAAGACATAATTGCATTTCTGTTAACAATTCCAAGGTACAAATTAAAGTAATAATAACAGTAAAAAAAATTATACATATTCTGGTTATTGTGCCCTGACTCCACCAGCAGAAACACATTAAATCATTGGCAGCCTAAATGTGTAGGTGCACAATTTCCATGAACATGCATGCCACATCAATTTTGGCAAAGACCATACTGATAAGCACAGGGCATACCCCAGATAACATGAGACTGGAAATTCCCATACTTCAAAATTTCAGCGTGTTATGCTGGGAATCTTTATCTCTTGGTCATCTACTCCATTATAAGTTTAAATTCAGGAATTATTCAGAGGAAAGATTTGATTTTTTTCTGTCAGGATGATGGATTTTCCGAGTCATTAAAGCTCCAAATATACACATGGGATTCATCTCCTAAGTGCATGCTATTTGTTGTCCGCTTTATGTAAATAAACCACACTTCTGACATCCTGATGTTAGAATTAGTATAATCAACTTAGAATTTTCCAAAGTAGACCAAATATTAAGCATATAAAGAGTGGAGGGGCAATACAAAGTGTAATAAAGACTAATTTAAGCTATCAGTGTGCCAGTGGATACACATCACATCAAAAAAAAAAAAATTGCAACAGAAAGTATAGTGGAATGCATGCAAATGCAAATATGATAGGGATTAAATGCATTATTTGATTAGAGACATTATGGAATATGTGCAAGAAAATATAATCAAAAGTTACGATGCCTCCAGTTTCATATTACAATAATGACAGAATAATAGGCATCACAATTAGCTGAAATAGTTTCACATTTAGATCCCTAACTAAGAACCTAAATTCCTAGCTCATCCATGGAGAAAAAGGGAAAGTAATGTAAGGATTATTATGTTATATGATTTGCATATCAAAGTTAATTTCCTAAGACGTTAAGAAGATTAAAGAAAGAATCCCATTCCACATTTAACCTGGAGTCAAAGTTCAATTGTATGTCCAAGTATAAGATATGCAGTAGAATTACAAGTGGTATGGTTCACAATAATGAATCGATTAAGGCCTAACAATTGCAGGATTATAGGCATCAACTTACCAGATCCTAACACCCATATATGGAAATCCATTGTAAGTATTGCAAAACCAAGGGATGAAAAATAGAAGCTGAGAAACCTTCCTAATAATCTATTAATTAATCCCACATTGATCTGGCAAACTGTTTAAACCAGCATATTTATAATAAAAAAATTACAAAAGTGACCCTTAAAGTAACCAAACAGATATAAGTCAACAAACCCAAAAAAAAAAGTAAACATATCAAAATCAATATTCGGACAAAAAAGTTTACACCCAGGCAGGTATGTTATGTCACATAAGCTAAATTGCAGGAGATCATATACACAAAGTAAACAAACTTCCGAACAAAACTAGAATGGCATAATGAAATGCAAGAACTTGATATTAGCTTGCTGTGTCTCAGCATCTTCTAGTTGGTGTTGTTGTTTTGGTCTACATGATTTTTCCATGTGCCCATTTTTCTTGCAATATCTACATCTGATTGACTGACTT
Organism: Ceratonia siliqua; assembly: GCA_034509205.1. Taxonomy (NCBI): domain Eukaryota; kingdom Viridiplantae; phylum Streptophyta; class Magnoliopsida; order Fabales; family Fabaceae; genus Ceratonia; species Ceratonia siliqua. The sequence continues at coordinate 11,732 of JASKGM010057425.1, read as the reverse complement.
GTCTTGTCTTTATGCCAATAGTCCACTTCTTTGTGATTCGTTCTCTTGCATTAGCTACAAGGAGGAAATTTTTCATACTTCCTTTCTTGCTTCCCCTTATCTCCTCATTTCTCTCTAAAGGTTTTGTCATCACTGTTTCTTCTATCATCCCTCTCCTTATGCCTCATCAAAAGTGCCTTCTCAGTAGCATCTTCTTGTTTGTATGATCTCCTTTGTTCTTGAGCTTGGAGTGCATTTACAAGTTCTGAGGGAGTGAGTTGAGATATATCTTTGTAGTCTTCTAAGGATGAAATTTTCGCTTCAAATCTCTCTGGCAAGGTTACTAACACCTTTCAACAATCCTTTGCTCACTAATCTCTTCACCCATAAGCCTTATTCTGTTAACTGTGTTTAATATCCTTGACGAATAATCCTTGATTGATTCAGACTCCTTCATTTCCAGTATCTTGAACTCTCTCCTTAGATTTAGGATTTGCATTTGTCTTGTCCTTGTGCTCCTATAGAACTCCTCATTAAGAGTTTCCCAAGCTTCTTTTACAGTCTCACATGGCATTATCATCACAAATAGCTCTTCAATAACTACTTGATGAATGCAGGTGAGAGCTTTGTACCTTTTAGCAACTTCTTCTCTGTGGTGTTTGATTTGAGCAACTATAGGATTATTATGTAGAGGTGGAGGTTCTCTTTCAGTCTCCACTGCATCCCAAAGATCAAAGGATCTAAGATAAGTTTTCATCTTCACTCTCCAAAGAGCATTATTTTCTCCAGTGAAAATGGGTGGTGAAAAAGATGAACTGCTGGACGCCATTTGGTTTAGCTTCAAACACAGGTCCCGCAAGATCAAAAAGCTCTTATACCACTTGTGAGAGTTGGAAGTCTAACGCAGTAAAATTAAGAGAGAAACTACAACATAGATGTTGAACAGCAGAACACCACATTCTTATTCCACTTCACAATATAATAGCATACATCCTAAGGACAGCAAAGATAGCTAGAACAGAGCTGAGCAAAAGACTACACTAAGCAGCATACACCAAAAAGGCTAAAAGAAAACATGTCCTTAAAATAAAGAGAATGCACCATATATAAGTAAAATACATAAAAGACAAGATAGACAACACAATAAACAAAGTAAACCAGAAGAAGCTATCACGTGACACAAGACAAAGTCTTTAACTACTTTAACAATACATACTTACCATTGGCATTGTGTCAGAAAACACCTAGACATTGACGATAACCAATTTGCCACAAGCAAACAGTTTTATTCGTAGAAGAGGAAAGAAGAATATGTAACCATTTATCTTAGATCATATTTTATAACAAGTGCAAACACAATAAATAGTACATGTCACATGATTCAACCAAAAAATTCAAAAGGAAACAACGTCTGTGTGTTTAACTCACATTTGAATGAGACCAAGCCAAATCCAGGACATCACTGGAATGGCCATAGATTTCTTGCAGTGGTCAAACATTAATTTGAAAAACCCTATTTGGAAGGAATATGAAGGATTGGTATGAATTATTGGATAAAGTTTGGGGAATTTATTCTGGCACTTATGTAGAAAGACATAACCAATTTGATAGTTGTGAAATAAGGAAGAATAGGAAGGAAGGGGTGGGATAGGTGCTTAAAAGGAAAAATAATACAATTTTTTTCAATGGTAGACAAGTATATTGAAATCACCATAGTAGTATCCAAAGTTGGGGAGAGAAGTCAGTGATTCCTTCAGTTTTTATTGTATAATATCTCACAAGGTCAAATATTAAAGTGTAGTACTGTAGCAATTTTGTCTTTTGTGAAGCTGTCATTGTAACGGTACTGTAGCTGTCAGTACTGTAGCTATCGTTGTAGCAATCACTGTAGCAGTTACTGTAGCATATTTGAATTTTGTTAAATATCTCCATAAATTCATAGATTGCACCGTTGGAAACTTTAAAATCAGTTCACCTAATAGTTTTAATGTTACCGCAACGTTAAAAACCTTCAAACTCTATAAAAACAAAGTTTTGAGTGAGGAGATGGGGCCTTCTTTTTCCTCTCTATCTTTAGCTGGGTTTAGTTTATAATTTTCTGCTGCTTCCTATCTCCTGATTGTTGAGTGCACAAATATTAGAAGGTCTGTTGTATCCTGGGAGGATTTTCATTGTTGTGTCTTTGCATCAATTAGAGACGCAGAATAATCCTTTGAGGGCAGTGTAATACACGCCTCAAACATTTAATTTTCTCTTGAGTCTCCATTCATCAATTTTTCATCAACAGTTTTAAATATTGAAACATGTTGTTTTTATCAGTACACATGCGAGCACACCAAAAACTATTGTCATTTGCATGTCTCTGCTATAGAACACTTCAAAGGTGATATCGAATATATAAAGGACGAAATGATGCAAAATGATAGTATACCTTAAAAAAAGTGGGATTACCGCTGATAATCAACGTACATAAACAAAGTAGCAAGGACAAAATCATTAGCTATATCAATGCACCTGATCCAAGATAATAATAAAAACACACTTTGGGCCCAAGATGTGGATAACTTATATATAAAAAATACATAATTCACAAGTAAAGCAACCTGGGGAACATTACGCATTATCAAGTAAATATCATTCCCAATAACACGTGACACATGCTAAAAATCTGGCCCAATCATGATTGTCAAATCGCCTACTGTTTCAGAGAAGAAAATGATATATCCTACATAACTAAATGCCAAATGAATTAAACCATAACCAAGTAAGTGAAAGACAGGTAGTCTAAGATATAAATAGTTAAGTGCATCAGAACCTGAAGATGAAGGGAATACTATAATTTTGCTTTCTTCATCTGAAGCTGCACGTATTGTTACACTCTAGTTAGTAGTACAGTCATACACCATTGCAAAACTTGTTAGAAAATGGACAAATAGTTATTGAGTAAAATATGATGAAGAAGACAAGCCCATATAGCATAGAGGGCATTGCTGAAGTAAAAAGTCATACGTTCAAAATCGTATTTTCTTATTTCATTTTTACATTATGATATGGTACATCATGGGCAAGAAAAAGGAACTGAATTATAAAAACATGACAAGGACTAGTAAATGAAAGCCATAAATAGAATGGTATTGCTTCAACTTCATGAACAATGGAAGTTGAGAAGAGAATTATCTTAACCTTGTCCGCCATTGTAGACTTATCACCACGCATAAGCTATCTAGCCGATGCATCTTTCAAAATCACTTATTATGTTTCCTAACATGCACGAAGAGGTTAAAAAAAAGTCATACACCAAAATAGGAAAACAAACCCAGCATAAGTGAATACAACATTGGAAAAGTTACATAGGTTATGTATGTCTAAGCTACACCTAGAACCATTTTTTCTCTTCATTGAAGACACGTGGCTTAATTAGGTTGCCGGTTCTCAGCTTAATGAACTAGTTGTAATAAATGAATAAAGACAACAGTTTCCCATGGACACAAATGTAATTGTATTTCAACCCCTCCAGCACACCACTAAGTGACTAGTTTAACAAACACATACCTTAGTCATTATGCATGAAGAACGGTATTTTTAGCAACAAACCATGCTTACAAATAAATAAACCACATAGAATAAAAAAATCTAAGTAAGATCGAAACATAACCTAGTTTTGTTCACACAAAATGTTGTCCTCCGCAAACCATTGAATATATAAATAAGGTAGGTGTCATTTCGTTGCCTTAACCTACTGTGTCATGAAATGATGTTAAAGTTGAAAGAACATCCCATAAAACCAATAACATTAACATTTAAATAAGAAAAATATGACGAAATTATTCCAAGGGTACATAATCATGATAGGTTCGAATGCATATTAAGCCGTGCATACACATAAGAATAATGACGCAAAGAAAAGTGCAAGGAACTCAATACTTAGCATCCATTGTGAATCATTGAAACATTATTTATATAAAAGGACATATAATTGCCACAAACGACAATGAGGGAATACAATCATACTTGAAAATTGATGTCGTGCATGTTTTTGGTATAACATGTAATGTCTGCTAAGTATTAGTAACAATAATACTTAAAAATTGATATTAAGCATTACCAATTATGGTGTACAGCAATCAACCCGACTTGAATTTGGAACTATTCGTAATCCTGCAGTAGTAATTCACAAAGGTTTAGTTGGTAATGTACTACAAAATAAATTATAGTAGGACGATTTGATTTAAAAAGTATAAGCTTACTCGGCTTAAACTAGGCAATGAGCACTCTGGTGATTCCTTGGACAAAACAACAGTACATGTGGCTCGATGGTGTCTAACTTGTTTGCTCCTACCACATTTTCATGGTCTATTTAACCTAGTAGACTAACCACTGGCCTACCTCTAACCACTGGCCTACCTCTAAAACGGTCCATAGCAGGATCACCAACACCACAATCAAACCCATCTGCTGATGTTGGCTTGGTTCCATGCTTGAGCTCCAACTCTGTTAGCATTTGGAGAACTTAATCTCGAGTGGCTTTAAAGTCTTCAGTTCGCTAACAAGCAATGTAGTTAAGGTGTCTCATACCATGTCCGAGAGACGCCATTCTTGATTTCACCATGGCGGAGTTATTATGGTAAGGCGACTGACCCATTGGATCCATGGACTCAGTTTCAACTTACTTGATGTTCTTAGTCCGCCTCTTGTTAACTCCAGAAGGAATCAAGCATCCTAAATCTTTGTATGCCATACACATTGCATGTGAAGGCAAGGCATGCTATATGAACATAGCATTCCGCCTGACCTTGCATTTGTTGCCTGACGGGCTCAGGTTCATAACATACCTGATATCACTTATCGCTCACTTGGTATCTTCTAACATGATAAACCCAAATCTCACAAATGCCTTCAAATTTGTCAATCGTCCAGGCCGCCCCTCATGCAACGCTACCTAAAATACAATCAAGGCTTCTTTTGTATACAGATTAGCCGTTAACTTTTCAATAGCACCATGTGCAGTACACAATACAAACTTTCTAAACTGTGAGTTATAATTGGCCTGGAGTTCAAAATTTCTCATTGATTCCAATGCTAGGTGGATATGTTGAACAAACTATAACAAGTTATGCTTCCGATCGACGTAAGTTTAAACATACGCATTTATGTCCTCATAGCTTGATGTCATGGTGAATCCACACATCATCTTTCCTCTCAAATGTGCACTTGCCCACAAATGCCTTATTGTATACAATTCTTGCACCCATTCATTATCCGTAAGCCCACACTTGTCTATCAACTCAGCCCACCTTGACTTAAACTCGTCAACCTCTACTGTTGCTTTAGAAAATATACCAAACTTACTAATAAATTCCTTTTGTTGTGTGTTTGACTAGGAACTCTGTGGCAAGTGCCATGAGCGTAGTCTGTGATTTGCTTCAAGGAACACCTCAACTATTGCATTCCTCATTGCCTTGTCACTGTCAGTTACAACTGACATCGGCTACTTCCCATCCATGGTCTCAAGTAGGGTTTGTAAAACTCTCTTGTAAGTATTCTCTGTCCCATCACTCAACAGACAACATGTAAACACCACAGATTTCTCGTGGTGATTAATACCTGAGAATATCACTATTGGTTTATTGTATTTATTTTTCTTATATGTAAAGTCAAATGCAACAACATCGCCAAAGCATCTGTAGTCTACTTGACTTATATCATCCGTCCAAAATAATTTATCCAAGCATCCATCCTCGTCAAAGGTGGGTTTCATGAAGAACCCATATTCATTCTCTTCTTTGCCCATCAAAAATCTTTCCTAGTAAACCTAACCCCACTAACGCCACCCGATTGCGCTGCCATATAGCTCATGATATGTGAGGTTTTCATTCTATGGTCATGTAAGGTATTAACTTCTGCATCATCAACTTCGTCAATGTTGCAGTGCAATCGATGGAATATGGAAAGACTACTTTGTAGAAGCAGGTGATTGTGATCCGCAACAAATTTGTTAACCTTCCACATATTCTGCATCATATTTTCCTCATTTCTCAAAGTTGCTGGGTAACGCATAGTGTAATTGCTCGTTTCCTATCAGCCTTATTACTATCCTTCTCAAATCTAGCTCCTTCACAAGCACACACAAAACTTTTCCATAAAAGTTTGCCATTTCTTTTCCTTTTATAATGATCCTTCCTTGTACCAAAACCTTTGGCCAAACCATATCTTTCATATAATTCATAAGCATCAACCTCATTAGCCCACTCCATCCTTATTATATCTTCAGTTGTTAATTCCTTGAAATATTCCTTCTCAACAACCTCATTTACCACATTATCGAATTGAAGTTGTGTATTTATTATGTCTCAACCACCACCAAATGCCACCCTTAATAACACGCTTTTTCTCTGCAAAATGTTAGCATTTATAACCATGTCAATAACATGTATTGAAACAACGAACATGTTCAAAACTACTTCACCTCAACCTATGAACCCTACCCAAAATACCATATTAACATTTGCCTTATACAATACTGACGTAATATGCAATCTATCCTAGTGGCCAATACTATACACTACTTGTTCCAGTTGCTATTAGACATTACTCATATCATTAATATTCACAATGCTTTATCAACTCTAATATCACCAAACATAAAGAATTACCACTACAACTCTTTAAAACAAATACTCCCCATGTTACAATTACCTTAAATCATATTTCACATCAAATAATTGATGTGGCTTATATCGAGTAAGTAACATAATGTAGTTTTGTTTCATTTAACTAATAATCATATTTGACCTACATGTTTCATATCTCTTAGTCACGCTCCCCCACCTTAACTTCCTCCCAAAAGAATATAGTCTGCAGTAAAAACTAACTAAATTCCACTAGTAACTATAATCTGATTGCAAATCAATACATAGCTTTTAACATATAATGCCTTTCATATAGTGCTAAATTATAATTATAAGAAAGAAAAAACAAGGTAATCATTAATGTTATTTGTAACCTAAACATTAAATAATCCCATTCAAATTTTAAGGCAATCACAACAACCAGAGCCTATTATCGGCAAAATTTTTAAATTATCTTTTCTCTTTATTGAATTAATTCATAAAATATATCTAAAAGTTAATTTCATAGTATGTCTATTACATAATGAACACAAACTTCAATGAACCAAATCCTACTAAATAACTAAATATTATAGGGCTCAAACAAAATCAAAATTTTCATTTAAATTGGTTAACACATGAAGTTCAATTTTGGTGACTTTCCTTTCTGACTAAACAAATACGTAGCAAACACTAAAATTCTGATTAAAATTTGTCAAATATATGTGAAAATAGAACAATGCATCATCTACATGACTACTAATAGCCAAAATCCAATTAGAAAAATAAAAATACTCAATGGAAAACAAAACAATTTGTCAATGTAATAAAAGAACAAACAAAATTTTTTTTCAACCCTTCTTATTCTGTTCCATGGAATATAACAAGATTTTAGGAATTACCTATGATAAATACTTCTCTTTTATAGAGAACATTATCTTTAAAAAAAATTGAAATATCCTTGCATTAATTTTATGAAAACAAAATAAATTTTATACACATGACAATTAAGAAGTCATTTTCCTGCTGTTGAAAAATGTTGTTTCCATGTGATAGGTGAAAAAATTGTCAATTAATAAGAGCACAAAAGGCAACTATGTTTTTACTCATTTATGCATCAAACAAGAGAAAATTCAGAATTTGCAATGACTCATTTTCAATGAATCAAACAAACTTAATGAAAAAGAATTCAATTATCACCTAAGAATGAACCAAAAAATTATCCATTAAAATGACATACCCAGGCCACAAACTCCAGAATTTCACGAAGGTGAGAGAAGCAATATCAAAAGACACAGCCTAGACAATAGAACAGCACCAAATTCAATAACAAAATATAAATTAGAATACAGGAAACTCAATAATCAGTCCCTCTAGTATTTCGGCTTTATACCAAACAGCTTTCAAACATAATAGAACTTTAAACCATGGTCAATACTTAGTACACAACTCAATCAAGTGCTAACCGTGCAGATTGCACATGGGTTCAAATATTCTTTAATAAAAATGTCAAAACCAAAGGAAAATAAATGATTCACTAAAAACCCCAATTAAAAAAGAAAGACAATGGCAAACTCCACAATTTCACGCAGGTGAGAGAAACAATATCAAAGACATAGTCCAAACAATAGAGCAGCACCAAATTCAATAACAAAATATAAATTAGAATACAGGAAACTCAATAACCAGTCCCTCCAACATTTCAGCTTTATGCTAAACAGGTTTCAAATGCAATAAAACTTTAAACCATGGTCAATACTTAGTACAAAACTCAATCAAGTGCTAAACTTGCAGATTGCACATAGGTTCAAATATTCTTTATCAAAAATGTCAAAACCAAAGGAAAATAAATGATTCACAAAGAACCCCAATTAACAAAAGAAAGACAATGGCTGAAGAATTTTATATTTGAACCACATATGTGATGAAACAAAATAAACAACAATAGAAATGACAACCCAATTTCTTAAACTACACCTTCAAAATGCAAGCAGTCCGATGTGCTAAAATTATCTTAAAAAATCCAATAAATAGATAAAACCTCAAAGTGGAATTTCATGACAAATGACAAACTCCATAAACCTACAAATTGTTATAACCCAAAACTAATCCTAAAATATTAGATGGAATTGTAAATCTTCAGTTACCAAAATAGCAATCAAATGAAATCTTCAATTCCTATATTTGACAGAAGTTCATAAGACAAAGTGGCATTTTTTTTCTCTAGGCAAGGCAAAGATAAACCCATAATTAAAAAAGAATGGCAAGAAATTCACAGCTTACCATCAAAGCAATCCCAAAGAACAAATATATGAATGATAACTCCAAATCAATCCCAGCTCCCAAGCATTATAGGGAATACTCTCGCACACACAATTTGCTCTTTTCTCAATAAGCAAAGAATTTCATGTTAGCACACTGTATGTGACAATCAGACACAAAGAATGGAATATTTTAAGATGAATGAAAGAAAGAAAATCAGTAAACAACTATGAGAATAAGAGGAAATTTACACATGGGGGAGTCCAGTCTAATTGCTTGCTTGATTACGAAAGTTTCAAATTTTTAATTCTTTAAAATTTCCAATAAAAAATGTGTAATTACAGTGTCACATGTCCCGTATACAGCCAGCTATATGCAAGATTCTTAGATGAGGATAACTACAAATTAGCATTTTTCATGTCTACACAATTTTGTACTATTCTCAAATTCCAACATTGAAGTTGCAAACAAAATGTCTAAGTGGTGAATGCATTGAAAAAATAAAATTGACAAAATAATTGTTGACACCAAACCTAAGTCAACAACACGTATCTAATTATTAGGATAAAAGGAAGAAAATGAGGAAAAAGGAAGGTTTATGGTTGAGAGCCGTAGTGGAAAATCACATATGCAAGTATAGTGAGAAGGAATATAAGAGTGAACCTTTTGGTTTGTGTGTGACTAAGTGCGGCAGAGCAAAGGGATATGAAAATAGGCAGTCTATTTTATGAGGCAAAATGTGATATATTGTACCTTAACCATAATTCCTTTTGTTAACCCCAAGGCTATTTATTTCTTGCAGTGAATATAATATAGTCCCAGTGGCAAGGAACTTTCCCCGTTCCTTTCGTTAGGCTAAAGATGCTGAGCATGGCACTGCAAGATATTATTGCTGCCCCATGCAAAGCATAATAAGTAGTTATACATGAATTATATAGCACTTCATTTGTATTGTCATAGGAAGAAGAAAAACAAGTGCACTTGTAGATTTCGTTGTCAACCAAAGGATGCACAAAATCTTTTAAATGATTCTTCATAATATAATGTAATTCAAAACTTTCAAGGTTGCACTGAGTATAATCGTTGACATTTTTTTCCCATTTTCCCCCTATTTTCCTATTCCTTTTGGTTAAGTACCAGTACTACCATTTATGTGCCAGACCACCTTCACACTCCACACAAATACATATAAATCATCAACTTATAGCTTGCCTTTTCATTCACACTTATAGTAGGTTTTATAGCCCTTCTTGCTTCTTTTTAGAAAGAGCTAAGCTATTTGGATAACAACCACAATTCTCTAGGTAACTTTAGTCGAATTTAAATAATGGGCACCATGACCCTTATATGGAGTCAATGAATCTTAAACAGATAGAGACAAAGGGTACTATAGGTATGATTGTATCAATGGTATGGCATTTAGCTGCCAAATCCAAAAATGCCTCACTTCCTTAAGCACAAGCTTTACAATCTACTTCATTCACTACCTATAAAGAGACTCCAACAAAACTATGCAAATAATGTTCATAATCAATCACAATTCACAAGCTCCGCCAAGCCAGCTTTTTGAGTTTTTGTATTTATTCTTTTGAAATGTTATTTTTTTTTGAACAATTGCTGAGGCAACTCAATATCTACCGCCAAGGAAAATGGTGGGTTAGGTAGGAAAATTATCTGGTGGAGTCACTATAGATTGTCACAATGACATAGCCCATAGGCAAATGGTGTAGCACAACCCATCGTGGCCATCCATAATAACTACATCGTATTTAGTCACTCCACCATATCTAGTTGGGTACATAATATTATTTTTGCATATGACATTTTCTCTGTTGGAAAAAGAAAACATATCCCTCAATCCTCTCAACCATGTATATGCACCACAAACATGCACACAGTCTCCCTCTATCTCTGCCTTTCATTGAAGAGACAGATTTTCCCTCTATATCCATTAATTATTAGAACTATAAAATATTTCCAGCATTACTTCTTTTATCTTTCACACTAAGCTGATAACAACTAAGTTAACACTAAATATTATCAAACAACTAATTTAAGCATTATACAGGAAAACATTAAGAATAATATAAGCAAGCATTTCTGGTCAATACACAATGTTGTTGGGATTAGTTGGGGGACAAATTTGAGTGAGAATGGGAGAAGATTTTGTAGATAATCCAAGCTTCAGATGTCATCGCTGGAAGTTCTTCAACTCGTTCATGTGAATTGCATAAATTTTCTAAACTTGCTACAATTTTTGAATATGGTTCTTGCAAAAAGGAAGATTATCTGGCAAATAAGGGAGCCTTCTTTCTTGAAATCGACCGTTCCTTCAAATCATAGATATGGGACTTTAGAATTCAGATATGGTTCTTGCAGAATGGAAGATTATTGAGCAAATAGGAGAGGCTTCCTTCTTGAAATCAACCGTTCCTTAAAACTACAGATATGGGAGTTCAGAATGAGAAAATCGAACCTTACTAAATAAGAAGAGGGTTGATCTACAAATAGGGAAGGGGAAAGGGCTCATATGCAAATTATAAAAATTAAAAAAAAAAATACATAAGACAGCCATTACCTGGACTATTCCCTACTACCCGGTCATGTGGCGGTAGGGCAATGTCACCCTATATATATATATATATATATATATATATTTAAAGAACATATTATATGAGAAGAGTGCTCTTATCACTCTTAAATAACCATCCTTAAATAAATAATTTATAGATGAGATTAAACCAAATCAAATAATAACTATCCAAGAGTTTTTGAAAACAGACTTCCTTGATTTTAAGATCAACTTGATTTATTTCTATTTCAATCATCAATTATTTATCTAAGATTGATTGTCAATTTCTCTCACCTCTTACACTGTATCAC
>JASKGM010057414.1:0-18499 GCA_034509205.1 Ceratonia siliqua | reverse complement strand
TATTAAAAAATATTTAATTAAATTTAAATTTTATAATTATAATAAAATTTAATTATGATATTATAATAAAAAAAGATATAACTATGATGAGTAGAGGGGTAAAATAATCAAGGAAAAATAAATCTACTTCTCCTACAAGAAGAAGTTACAAAATGGAGATTCTACTTTAATCAAAATTTTTCATTTTACTTCTCCTTCTACTTCAAGAAGAAGCAGATACGAACAGCTCAAAAAATTACAGAAGTCACTATTTTCAAAAAATTAACTTTTCATTTCTCCTTAAAAGAAAAACGAACGGGCTCTTATAGTCGTGATTGAATTCTGCCGACAACCTAATTAATGTTGGGCTGGACTTGGACCTTAGTTTTTAGTAATTTAAGAAAAAAGTTATTTATATAAATTTTATCTTAACTTATCTATACGTTAATTATTAATGTAAATTTTATCTATAACTTATCTATACGTTAATTATTAATATGACTACATTTGAATTTATTTAAAAAAATTTAAGTAGTGTTATATAAATTTTATTTACAAGTAGCACGGCTACTTTATTTAAATTCAAGTAGTTTTAGTTAAAACAAATTTTATATAAAATTTAAATATAATCATTTTAACAGTTTGTAAATAAAATATATGTAAATAATATTACTCAATTACTTTTTTTTATCAAATTTAAATACAATTATTTAAGAAATTTAAGAATAAAATTTATATGAGATTTTTAACCTCTTCAATATGTTGTGGAGGTTATAGAAACATTTATTTACATTTTCTAGTGGACTAAAAATGATTCCTCTTTCTCTAAAAATATTTTAGTTATTTTATTTAAAAGATACAGTAAATAATTACAAAGAATTTATGAACAAGTTAGGAGAGTGTTAACTTAGCGTCATAAATGTGGTTGGGTGGAGTTTATTCCAGATGACTATGCCTTCTATATTATTCGGCTAGCTATTTATGTGATTAAATCATCATCCATTATCATTAACTTTTGATTAAGTATTAATAAAGTTACCTAACCCTCTACTTAAACACCATAAGTGACTAATTATCACTATATAATTAGTAAACATGTACATGTTAATCAAAAGTTCTGCAATAACTACGTACACCAGTTTATGAGTGAATTAAATTAATTATTAATTTTAGAAAAAGCAAAGTTTAATTAGATCTTTTATTAGTATTATTTGGCATATATAACTATTATTTATGGAATAGCTAGCAGTAATTAGTCTCTCTTCCATTGCCGTAATGAGTTTGATAATATATAATTAAAGGACAGTTTTTTGTGTGTTCTAGCTAGCACTTGTACATTAATGGTCTGTCAAAGCTCCACCATCAGATGAGTTTAAGAATAATTACACATTACACATATCCACCAAAGTTTCTTATCTTTTGTAACCTTGTTTGTTTTTTTATGATACACAAAGCTATTAAAACTTCCGTATTAACAATTGTCTCTTTAAAAGAATATATAGATAGAGGTTAAAAAGTCACTGTAGACAGTCTCATTGTTGAAATCAAATTTAAAATAACAGTTATTTAAATGATTATTTTAAAACAATTATTTTAAAACACTTATGCCTTAAACAATTATTTTTTAGACATATATATCTAATAAAAATAAAAGACTTTTAAATTAAAGGCCCAAAGCCCAAGTTTAAGTTCATGTCTTTAATATATATATATATATAAATGCTTTATTTATTTTAAATTTAATTAAATTAAGTCTTTTATTCCTTTCACCTTCTTTTCATCCTGAGATATATCCCACATAATATTACAAATTAATATAACAATTTGGACTCGTATAATAGCCCGTTTAACTCATTAGAAAGAATTTATATGGATAAGCCATTAAGCTTGCAAGCTAAAGTTAACGAGTTGGCCTATTTAATTTTATATTTAAAAAATAATAAAAAGTAGAATATCTCTAGAATTGAAAATAATGAAGAAAAAAAAAAGACACCAACTTCGAATTCTCAAACTTTATTACATATTTCAAGCTTGGAATACTTCCAATTTAGGCCCTATATCCATTTTAAGCAAATAAGTGCTTATTTTATTGAGGACAGCATCACTGCATAGAGCTATAAGGTAATTAGTGTACATTAAGGATGATAACTAATGGGAATCAAGTAGAGATCATTTTTTCTTCTCACAGTGATCCCAAATGACTCAGTCATGTCAAGTTCTTCATGCTTTAATCCATTTGGAAGCCTCCAATCAAAATGATAAAGTAATTGAGCAAGTGGAAGCTCAATGTCAGCTGTGGCAAATGTGATGCCTGGGCACATCCTCCTTCCACCACCAAATGGGATATATTCAAAGTTTGTGCCTCTGTAATCAATAGAACTATCAAGAAATCTCTCTGGTTTGAATCTCTCAGCTTCACTCCAATACTTAGGGTCTCTTCCGATTGCCCAAGCATTGATGATCACCTTGGACTTAGCAGGAATCTCATACCCATTGATTTCACATTTCTCTCTGGTTTCTCTTGGAACTAACAATGGCAAAGACGGGTGTAGTCTTAGGGTTTCTTTGATGACAGACTTTAAGTATATCAGCTGGTTTATGTCTGTCTCATCCACATTTCCTTTGCTATCAAATACCCTTCTTACCTCAGCTTGTGCTTCTTCCATCACTTCAGGGTTTTTCATCATTTCTGACATTGCCCACTCCACAGTCACTGATGATGTATCGCTTCCACCAAGGATGATGTCCTGCAATTGGTTTAATGATGGACATCAATTTTGTTTTATTATATATAAAAAAATTTAATTAAGCCGCTCAATATTGTTGTAGTTAATTAACATATGCAACATATGTTTTGAAATTTGGGGAAAGGAGCAAGATGGGGTTTGAAGCCTTGACATCAAGCCTTCTGGTACTTGAGATCAAAAGAAGTGCCACTAGACCAAGAGATCATTTGTCAACATATGTCAATATATTGTTATTTATACTATATATTTGACAAATCATCAAATATAATCACACTGAAAAACATGAAAAATGAGAAGATGATGAAATCATGTACATTTAGCATAATTTTACTTATTATATGTCAAATTATAACTTTATATAGATAATAATAAGGTCATGTATACTAATTAACTATAACATTATTATTTTATGGATGAACATATGACAAAGAAACTTAATTGAAAGATTTTAAAATATAAAAAGACAACCTTATTTAAATTAAAATTTTTATAATATTAAAAGACCCAAAGTGTATTTAATCCTATATAAAATGAAAGGGCAACACTCCTCTACCGCCCACCAAGAAGTTTTCTATTTTTTTTATAATTTGTTTGATGTTTTTTTAACTTTTTTATATTAATTAATTATTTACTATGTTATATATTTTTTTAAAAATTTTTTGAAATTTTTTTTTGAAATTTTTTAACTTATAAATAAATAGTGAACAAAAAAATTATAGGTGAATTATACAAGAAATACAAAACAAATTTAAAACCATTTTAAAATTTCTTTTAAAAATATATGATATAAAAAATAATTAAAAAATTAAAAAAGATTAAAAAAGATTAAAAAAATAAGAAAAACAAAAAAATAAAAAATAAAAAAGGTGTGGCTGTAGAATAACCACACCCAAAATGAAATGTTATCTTCATCGTCTAAGTAACTTCTGTCTGTATGCAGGTTCCATAAAGTTTAGGCTAATTAATGAAAAGAACATATATGCTATTTTTAAGGGTTTGCTATATCTCACCTCATTTTTTTTTATTTTTTTTATTTTTTATGTTTTTTTTTAAATTTTTTTACTTTTTAAAAATAATTAAGTATTTTTTATCTTATATTTTTTTTTCAACATTTTTTAAAATGTTTTTTAATTTTTTCTTGAATTTTTTTACATCCCTATTATTATTTATCTATAATTTTTTTTACTATTTATTTGTGACTTGAAAAATTTTACAAAAAATACAAAAACATCTCAAAAAATTTTAAAAAAATTTATATTATAAAAATTAATTAATTAATTTAAAAAAATAAAAAAAATATCAAAAAATATTAAAAAAATGGGGAAACTCCCCTGCCGCCCAAACAGTGGGCTGTAGGGGAGTAACTCCCTATTTTTTATTAGCGTTAGAATATATTATGGATCTTGCAGTGATAGTAGTTAACTTCTAAAGCAGGCTTACTACAGAAAATGGTTAGAAAACACAAACAAACAGGCAAACATACAAATTAAATTGACATATCAACAGCAAAGAAAAATTACAAAAATTAAATAGTCAAGAAATCAATATTTTTTAATGCTATACTCAGTGGCAAACCCATAAACTTTGACTAGTGGGGGCAGTGCATTAACTAAAAAAAGAGAGACTATAAAAGTAATTCTCACTTTTTCTTAAGATGTTTGTTAAGTTACATCCAAATATACAGGTACATTCGAGTATATCTTTATTTTTATTATTTTTTTATAATTTTTATTTTAAGAAAATAATTAAAAGAATTAAAGAAATAAATTCTAAAGAAATTACAAAATATTCAAAAAAAACTTAGAACACAATGCTTAAAAACAATAAAAAATTGAAAAAATTAAAGAAAATGTAAAAAAATTGAGAAAAAGAGAGTAAGAACTTCCAAAAAAAAATAAAAAATTTAAAAATACAAACAAAAATAATTAAAGAAAGAAGAAAGAAAAAACATGAAAAAATAAATAAAAAAGCACCCGGATCACTTGTACATTCGAATGTAACTTAGAAAACGCCCTTATGAAATTCTCAATTACACCCAATGCCGTTTATAAAAAATATATAATTTCATATTCTCTTTGGTAAAAAAAACACAAATTACAATTGTTCTCTACATGTTTTTATATTTTAAAAATATTGTATGATTTTTTTATTTGACATTATCAAAAATGTCTTTCTATTTATGTGACTAAATATTCATTCAACTATTCATCTCCCATACGTTTGCACATTCCATTTTCAGCAAAAATTTTCATTTTCAACACTATAAAAAATATCTCTCTATTTTTTCATCTTCTAAGAATTATTTTTGTATGGATGGCCCTAATGGTGTTGGTGAATTTTTTACTTCAATAAGTTCTTGAGACTTTGATGTTAATTTTCTTTTAAAATATTTTTTCACTTCTAGCACATTAAAAATAAACAATACAATCACACATTAATTAAATGGAACTAAATCAATTGATTGCATAATATTACAAACTTGCAGTACTTTAAAAATTAAAAGAATTGTAAAATTTTATATCCTACAATATTTAATCACTGAATCACACTAATCACAATAATAAAATAATACAATATCAATAATAGTGACGAATCTATCATAATAAATCAATAATATAATAGAATAATAAATATTGAAGGTATTACAATTTTAATTTTTGTTACCTTTCAAATTGTGTTGGAGATTTGTTTAATTGGGTTAATAATTTAGTGGGGTCAAAAAAAATTTTTCATGGGTCAAAATTCATTTTATATAAATATGAAAAGTAAAAAAATTTGTTATGGGGGCAATTGACCCCACCCCTTTGGCTGTGGGTCCACCATTGGCTACTTAACCTGGATCCAGATCCTGTCCTGTTGCCTTGCAACAGGACGGGACATGTCTAATCGTGGCCGTCCGTGACTTTTCGGACGATCACGATTTTACACGTTTTTCAATATATATTTTTAAAAAAAATATAATTTATTTTAAATTTAATCCGAGCTGTTCATTAAAAAATGAACGGTCCGAATTTCAAGAACATCCGGTCATGTCCTAAAATAGGACATGGCCGGATCCAAATTCACTTAACCTACCAGTTAATTGCGTGCAATGATCTATCTCAATTAGAGTATATTGTCAAATTACGGTCCTACAATATATGTCACTTATCTCAATCTGATCTTATAAACAAATTTACTATGTTCTTCGATGATGTTCGAATTTGGAAGAGGGAGTGAAGGTAAGGAATTAAACCAAAGGAAAAGAAATGAAAAGAAATGGAAGGGAATGAAAGATTAAATGATGATGTTCTTTCTCCTTGTCTGATGTTTAAA
This sequence comes from Ceratonia siliqua, assembly GCA_034509205.1. Lineage (NCBI taxonomy): Eukaryota > Viridiplantae > Streptophyta > Magnoliopsida > Fabales > Fabaceae > Ceratonia > Ceratonia siliqua. The sequence continues at coordinate 12,458 of JASKGM010057414.1, read as the reverse complement.
TTTAACAAGAAAAATAAATAAAAAAGTATTATATATTTTTATATTTACTAAAATAGTTAATTATAAAGAGTTAGTGTCTTAGTATTGAAATTCTAAAAACTAATGAATTGTACATAATATTAAATAATTGACTTCTCCCCTAAATTTTTTTTAAATTGAAGGAATTTAAATATATAAATGAATGAGAAGTTTAGAGAGTTACATGAAATTCTTCAATTCTCTTTCCCTCCTTATAAAAAACATCTATTTGACTTGTATAATTTCAATCACCAAATACAATGACTATTCATAGGTACATTAAGTAATCATTTCGTATCAACAACATTCTAGATATATACTCAATTGTTAATATTTAAAAAATTATATCAAATTACTAATTTCATTTTTCAACACATCCAACACTATTATTTTTTTATATTTTAGGAGAAATTTTACTCCATTTTGCACTTTTGCTCAATTATGCAGGTTTAAATTGCAACTAGATTGTATCATTGTAATTAGAGAAATACAGCTTCTCTCACAAATTTTCTTTTTCACAAACTCACTGCATGTCATGTTTAGAGATATTAAATCTTGATGTAATGAGATAAGTACGACGACGTGAGTAGCATTTCTCTGATTATATGAAAAAACATGATAATACTAACCAGGATAACAGCTTTAATATTATCATCAGTCAAAGGAAGTTCCAAGTCATTTTGCTGTTGAATCTTTAGTAGAACATCAACGAGATCTTCCTCTCCTTCACCGTCACTTCCTTTTCCATTCTTGTGATCACTGACGACGTCCGTGAGTACTCTGTCAACCTCCCTATGCAGCTTCTCAAGTTTAGCCTTCATCCCACTGATCATTTGAAGCACTTTAATGGAGGGATAGAGATCAACAAAATAGAATCCTCCTGCCAGCTCCGATATTTTCTTATTCATCGATAAGAACTCTTCTTGGTTTGTGGATTTTCTACCAAAAGCAGCCCGTGCAGTTATCCCATGCGTGAGTGAGAAAATCTTTTCACTCAGATTGATGACAGATCCTTCACTTGAAGATATTGCTTTGATCAGTGATGAAACCTCTTCTTCTCTTATGGACCTGAAAGACTGTACACGCTTTGCGGTTAATAGCTCTACAGTGCATATCTTTCTTAGTTGCCTCCAGTAGCTTCCAATGGGAGAGAAGGCAATGTTAGTAGAATTGTAAGAAATTATTCTGAAAATGAGAAGATAGGGCCTATTGGAGAAGATGAGATCATGTGTTTTCATAATCTCTTTGGCAATTTCCGGGGAAGAAACTACGAAGTTGGATACCTCTCCAAGTTGTAGATGCATTAAGGGTCCATATTTGGTTGCCAGAATTCTCAAGGAGTGATGGGGCATTGAGCCAACAAACTGGTGTAAGTTTCCTATGAGTGGTAGTTTCCATGGCCCTGGGGGTAGGTTGGTGGTGGAGTTCCTAGAATTTGATCTCTTTTTTACTATTTTAGATAAGAGGAGAAAGAGAGAGAAGATGAAGAGAGCAGAGAAAGGGTTCTGAAGCTCCATGATGGTAAGGATCGAGGCAGCAAAGAGAATGCTATATAACAAGTAGAGAACAGAAAAGATTTACATTCTAGGCTTAATTTGCAGTGTTGTGATAGAATTATACTCTATCAAGTTGATGGGTGTTAAAAAATGTCTAGGAGGACTTCCTCTCTAGTTCTGGTACAGGCATGTAGGACCCTTTGTCAAATACTCCCAAAAAGCGTCATAAATAGGGTTGGTTTGCGCCCCCACAACTGTCCCCCCACGGTTTTTTCATGGCCCTTTTTTTTTCCTTTTATTATTTTGTTGTTTACATTATTTCATTTTCTATTTATTATATATTTTTTAAAAAAATTTAAGATGTTTAATATTTGTTTTGAAATTTTATAATTTTCTTCAAAAAATTTTACTTTTTTTTAAATGTATGATGCATTTTGTTTATTTTTTAGAATTTATAATGAATTTTTCATTATTTATATATATATATATATATAATTATATATACCTCCTACTCTTACTGTCGCAACGGAGTAAGCCCCTCTAACTGTTATTCATAAGCCTTCTAACTCGGTTATTAATCCGTAAGAGGGCCTGATAACAGTTAGAGGGCCTTTCTGGTGTTTGTTTTTAAACACCAATCGATGAATAATCCTGTTTGTTTTTAATTACCAATGTGTGAGATTCTTACACGGCCTTGGAGTGGAGTGAAAAGTGAGAAAGAGATAAGGCGTACGGATCAACCCTATGATATTAAATTTTAGTTAAAAGATTAAGGAGGGTTTGAATGGATTTATGTTTTGGATTATGTAGTTTTAAGTAAAAGTATTAATTTTATAAAAAGTAATTATTTGATATTTGAATATAATAATGTAGTAATATTAATTTAAATAATAATAATATTATTAGATATATATATATATATGTAAAAAATACAAAAATATTTTTATAATAATAAAAATAACTATAAAATATATAAATTTTAAAATAAAATATTCTCTCATGACTTAATTATATAATTATTTTTTTTATTTTAAAAACTTATATAATTCTTTTATTTAAATTAAAAATAAGTTACAATTAAACTTAATTTTTTAATTGATATTAAAATGGATCGTTATCTTTTAGTCAAATGATTTTTTTTTATACATAATATGACTAAAATATCATTGATTTTCATATAATTAACCAAAATATCTTTTTTTTTCATTGTTTTAGAAATACAATTACTTGAAAAAGTGTTTTTTTATTTTAAAAATATCACTACTTAAATTTTTTTATATTTTAAAAATATCATGACTTAAAAATTTTTTTGTTTTAAAAATATATTTATTTGAAAAAAATTTCTTTTTTGTTTTTGTTTTAAAAATATCATGACTTGAAAAAAGAAATTTTGTTTTAAAATTATCATTACTTAAAATTTTTTTTATGTTTATAAAATATAATTACTTAAACAAATTATTATTTTTTGTTCTAAAAATAACATTACCTAAATTTACTTTTAAGAATATCATAAGTTAAAAAAAATTTCTTTTTTTAAATATATAATTATTTGAAATTTTTTTCCATTTTAAAAAAATAGTATTTTAAAAAACAATTTAAAAAAATTAATTTTCTTAAAATAATTTTATTTTTTATTTATGAATATAATTACTAAAAAAATTTCTTTTTATTTTATTTTAAAAGTATTATTATTTGAAAAAAAATTTGTTTTAAAAATATCATTATTTAAAATTATTTGTTGCTTATCATTTTGATAAGTGAGTGAGTATTTTAAGTAAGAGTAATTTTGTCATTTTAAATTATAATATTACTTTTTTTTAAATGTATAAAAAAATATTTTTAACAAAGTTAAATTAAGTAAAATTATGTATAAAATTTTAAAATAGATTAAACTAGAGTATTTTACTCTATAAATTTGTTAGTTTTCTCTATCTCCGTTCATCTTAGTCTCCGTTCATCTCCCAGAGGGATCTACTAGGGGACTTTAGGCAATAATAAAATGATGAGTAGCAGATGTTGTAAACAATATATTGAAAGTTTTTTAGTAATTTTATTAAATAAAAGTCTTTTTACAGTTGTTGTCAAATATTTTTTTTAATTTAAAAGTTATTTTTATTTATTATATTTGAACGTAAAACAATTTTTTATTTTATAAAAAAATATATATTTTTTTAAAATTAACTTATTATTTTATAAAAATCATTCATTTTAAAATATATCCGAACGTTTCCTAAATATAATGTGAATAGGAAATAAGAAGGGCTTGGCTTTTCTTCGCACTGTGGAACCAAAGAACTCATCAGCCATGTCAAATTCTTCAATGTTCCTGTATTTAGGTTATTATAGTCCATGAATAGAGTATTAATAATGAGTGATTTATATCATTACTAAATGAGTGAATTGAAGAAATCTCCCCTCTCTCAGAAAAAAGTCCTCTAAATTCCTAATTATATGGTGCCGACAAGCGGCTGCTAACATGTTCATGAACTGCTTAATTGACTGGGAAGCCAACAGTGGGGTGGGTTCACTGAATGAACTATCCTTTTCTTAACTAGTAATGAAAATATCTTTTCCCTTTTGGGCCACTGAAATGAAAAGAAAGAAAGAAAGAAGTACTCTCCAGCTGCCAAGTCTGAATTTGCTGCCATTAGTCATCATGAATGGATGACTAGTGAATTTGAAGAAGCAAATCTTCTGCACGGCTCTGTTAATATGATGAATTGTGTCAAAAAGGCCATTGAGATCTAGATGGCCTAATTAAGATGAGCTTAATTTGGAGTTCATGACTTCATGATGCACCTATTTAAATTTATGGGCTGGGATATTGGCACTTGTAACAAAATTTTTAATGAATTTTCATAAATACTTATTTATTAATTTATTTTTATATTAATTAAATACTTAATTAATCTATATTTAAATTATCTATTCACATTCTTAATTAAATTTATTAACTCATTAGGTAAATTTTTTATTTTTTGGTATTTTAAAATTATATATTAATTTTTTGAATTATTATTAATAATTTTAACTATATTACTAAGTATGATAACCATCAACATATAATTTAATTAGTAAAAATTTAACTTTGATATTCAAAATTTCAATATAGTTGCACTTATAATTTATGTTTAATTTTTGAAATGAAATTATATAAATTATAAATAATATTATTTAATATATTATAGAATTTGTGAATGAAAAATAATAATTAGTTTTGGAAGTTTATTTTGTTAAAATATTTTTTATACAATTAAAAAACCTAATTAATTTATATTTAAAATTTTTTGAGAGTCTCAATTAATATTAATATTTTTCTATTATCATTAGTTTCAATTAATTATTAAAATTTAGAGGTTTTATTAGTTCCTAAACTACCTATTAAACTTTTATGAAAAATTAAAAATAAATTATAATATCACAAATTTAAGTATAATTATACTTATAACTTAGTATACTTTATTAAAAATATGTAAAACAAAATTGAAACCTTCTTGATAGCAAAATATATAAATATTATTCAAAGGTATAATTTTCGGCCTGAGAGCCCTAAGCTCTTTTTTTATAAAAAAAGTAAGTATTTTTTTTTATTTTGACCGTTTGTCTGAGATTATTTTTAAAAATGATTATTTTAAAAATAAGCATAAATGTTACTTATTTTTAAGTAAGAAAATTATGCTTAAAAAATAATAAGATTTAATAGAAGATAGAGAAAATTTTTTAGACATATACTCAAAAAGATTTCATAAATTTTCTAAAATCACTTTTATATATCATTTTTAATAATTTTACATGCTCAAAAGTACTTTTACATTTTTACATCAAAACGCAAGACATATGATTTTTTTTAGTAAAACTACTTTCGCATAATTATATCCAAACATTAAATACCTGATTTTTTTTAAACAAATCATTTTTATTTAAAGTATCTGCTCAAAAGTATAAACTTATCCAAACTGTCCCTATATAAGTTTACATGTTTTTAAATTAAAGAAATAAACAAAACAATATTAAATTGTTGCCTTCAAAGTCCATATTCTTCAAAAAATCTAATAAAATTGTACGACCAGGTAAACCTTCTCCATAATTTCTTGTATTATACAAAGTCTTTGCTATTGCTCGAAGGTTTGAATTTTTTTCACAAAACTTTCTTCACAATGAATACTTGAATAATGTAAATTATCTGTAAAATAAAAAAGTATGATAATAATTATATTTAAATGTATAGGCAAAATGAAATTCACCATTATTAATGAGAAGTATATTTAATTTTATACTTCAAAAATTAATACTCATACTTGAAATTTGAAAATAATTAGAGTACTATGAAGATAAGAATAATATATGAAGTATGTCAAAATAAGAATTCATATCCATTTCAAGGCTATTTACATCATCAGGCTAAACAATTTCATCATCATCTTTACTTTTATCAATATTTTGATATTCTACTATAATTCGATTATGTGAAAAATTAAATTACGTACTTTAGCTATGTGAAAATAAAAAAAATAACAAGAAAGAAGAAGAATAGAAGCGTAGATGAATTAACTGTTTATACAATAAAAGAATAAATTTAATTGTACAAGTCATTGAGTTTAATGAGAAGTGTGAGTAGATAATTTAAGTATAAATAAATTAAGTATTTAATTAATATAAAAAATAAGTTAATAAAAAAATATTTATTAAAATTTATTAAAATATTTGTTACAAGAGCTAATAGACGTTAGGATTGTGGCTAATAGGCCCACCCAATTTCATGATGCACCTATTAATTTTACTAATTTTTTTCCTTTGCCTCCAAGGCATGGCTGAGTTTGGCCTAGGGTTTATTAATAGCGCTAGGCTAAATTTTTCTTTTAGAAAAACAAATACTATTTTATTGGCCTCACCTTATAATTCTTACAAAATTGATAAGCACTCCGGGCATTTTGACAGGCTTTATAGTTTAACTATAGGCATACATGATAACTTCCAATATGATTACGTAACTATGGTATTAATTAATTCCATCAAATTTAGGAGAATTTTATTGGATTTTTTTAATAAAAGAAAGAAAAAGAAACACTGTTGTGTTCAGCAATAAGAAATTCCTCTTAACACATGATTTTAAGAACTTGTGTTGTTTTTACTTTCTTTTCTTCAGTTTAGCTTATATGTTGTGCATCAAACTTCTTCTCACCTAATAATGGCATCAATGGCCTAATCTAAAACTGCTGTAGGACTCTCAATGAATTTATTTATTTGATATATAAAAACATACAAATCTTGCATAAGGAACTGAATTTATTAGCAAGTCCATATTCCATATGAAAGTAAATTAAAGCAACAGAATTTGTCAAGAAGTGACAGAAATTATACTCTCACATAATGACACTCTACATTAAGGATGACGATTAAAGGGAATCAAGCACAGATCATTTTCCCTTGTTAATGTGATCCCAGGTGACTCTGCCATGTCAAGTTGTTCACGCTTTATTCCGTTGGGAAGTCTCCAATCAAAATGATAAAGCAACTGAGCAAGTGGAAGCTCAATGTTAGCTATGGCAAATGTGATGCCTGGGCAAATCCTCCTTCCGGCACCAAATGGGATATATTCAAAGTCTGTGCCTCTGTAATCAATAGAACTATCAAGAAATCTCTCTGGTTTGAATATTTCAGCTTCACTCCAATACTTAGGATCTCTTCCAATTGCCCAAGCATTGATGATCACCTTAGACTTAACAGGAATCTCATACCCATTGATTTCACATCTCTCACTGCTTTGTCTAGGAAGTAACAATGGAAAAGGTGGGTGAAGTCTTAGGGTTTCTTTGATAACAGATTTTAAGTATATGAGTTGGTGCAGGTTTGTCTCATCCACATATCCTTTGCTATCAAATACCCTTCTTATCTCAGCTTGTGCTTTTTCCATAACATTAGGGTTTTTCATCATTTCTGATATAGCCCAGTCCATAGTCACTGATGATGTTTCACTGCCAGCAGAAAAGATGTCCTACATATGGATTTATAGAGTGATCCCAAATATATGCAAGGTGAATAAAATCGCAATTAAATGAAAAGAATAATACTACTTTTTTTTTTCTAGCATTAGAATATGGAAAAAAAATTAGGTAAAGTTTTATATTTGCTATCAGTTTTTCTAATTAACATTATATATATTAATAAAAATAATTAAATTGGTTGAGTGAAAATATTTATCACAGGTGTCATTAATTAATTGAGGAACTGATGAGAATTTAATACTTCAACTTTACCAAACATAATTAAGCAGTCAATTAATTGCAAAATGACAAAAGAAATATGAGATATATTTGTAGAAATTTTCTAATACCACTGTTATATATTCTTTCTCAGTTATGCATGTTTTAAAGCTTGATCTGTCAAATATAGTTGTAGATGTAATATTGTTAATGAATGTAATGCGAACACATAAACTGAAATTACAATATGCAGATCTTATATTTCACAATTTTTTTTTTCAAAAAGGGAATTTAAAACTATCGTGATTATGTTATATATACTTTTTTGTGTTTTAACTTTGCATAAAAGTTTACTTTTATCGCTTAATTTAAATTGGTTCCAATAGTTTGTTCTTTATCTTTCAAAATATCATCAATATTTTCTCCAAATCTAACTTCGCAAGAATCACTAATGACATTATTTGACGTAATTATGTATCTAGAATATTCCTTTAGAGATTATTACAGAATTAAATTTCAGTAAAATATTGATGAAATTTTAAAAGAGAAAAAATATTAAAATCAATAAATATTAAGGGAAAAAGTAAAACTTCATGCAAAATTAAGATTAAAAAGTTATATTTAAACCTAAGATATATACTTACCAGGATAACTGCTTTAATGTTATCGTCAGTCAAGGGAAGTTCCAAGTCACTTTGCTGTTGAAACTTGAGAAGAACATCAACCAAATCTTCCTGATCTTCTTTACCGTTGCTTCCTTTTCCATTTTTGTGATCACTAACGATATCTGTGAGTACTTTATCAATCTTTCCATGCAGCTTCTCAAGTTTAGCCTTCATCCCAGTGATCACTTGAAGAACTTTAATGGAAGGATAGAGGTCAGCAACATAGAACCCTCCTGCAAGATCTGCTAGTTCCTTGATCATCGATCTGAACTCTTCCTGCAGGTTTCTGGATTTTCTTCCAAAAGCAGCCCGAGCTGTTACACCAAAATTCAGTGAGAAAATCTTCTGACTGAGATTGATGACAGATCCTTCACTTGAAGATATTGCTTTGATGATGGCTGAAACTTCTTCTTCTCTTATGGACCTGAGAGACTGCACACGCTTTGCAGTTAATAGCTCCACAGTGCAGATCTTTCGTAGTTGTCTCCAGTAGCCTCCATAGGGAGAGAAGGCAATGTCTTTAAAGTTATAAAAAACGATGCTCAGAGCAAGAAGAAAGGGCCTATCGGCGAAGATGAGATCATGAGTTTTCATGATATCTTTGGCAATTTCTGGGGAAGAAACTATGAAGTTTGATACTTCTCCGAGTTGAAGGTGCATTAAGGGTCCATATTTGGTTGCCAGATTTCTCAAGGAGCGATGGGGCAATGAGCCAATTAGCTGGTGTATGTTTCCTATGAGTGGTAGTTTCCATGGCCCTGGGGGTAGTTTGTTGGTGGAGTTCTTAGAATTTGATATCTTTTTTACTGATTTAGACAAGAATAGGAGAAAGAGAAAGAAGGTGAAGAAAGCAGAGAAAGGGTTGTGAAGCTCCATGATATGATAGACGAGGAACCAAAGATATAAAGGTATATATAACAAGGTCAGTAGTACAGAACATAAAAGATTTTTATCTAAACTAGAGAAAAAACTCCTACTACAGTTGCACTTTGTCGTAAAGTGATTCTATTGTAGTCCATCAAGTATCAAGTTCATGGATTGAGTTTTCCACCATCTGCCACAAACTACTCTCACGAGTCACACTACAACTACAAGTAATTTATAACTCTTACATAAATATTATCTCAACTACACATTATTTATTCATCTTATCTCTCTTACATTGTTATATTACTTAATGAGTAGTTAATAATATTTCTGTGAGATTGTGAGAGGAAAGTTGTGAGAGGAGAATTTCTCTACTTCAAAATTGATGATGTAAAATTAGAAAAGAGAAAAAAATTAGAATACATGAGTAAATCCTCAATTAAATATTTTTGTGGATCCTACTGGCATGTCTCATTCTCTCTTTGAAATTATCCAAATACAGAGTATCTGATACCAAATTCATCAATGTTATAAAAAGTCTACACTATGTTTTTAAAATAGAGAAAGGAAAACTTTAGGTAACGTTTCTATAGGTTTGTTATTAGGTTATCCAATTAAGAAATGATAAATTATCAAGTTTATTAATTAATGAATGATATGTATACTAAATTTTGGTAAAGACTAAGATAAAGAGTATTTGACAAAGGATCATAAATAGGGTAGACCGGTTTGAGTCTAACCCATATGATTATGCCTTCTAATTCGGTTGAAGAAGAAATCTCCTCTCCCTCAAAAAAAATTCCTCTTCCTAATTATATGTTGACTGGGGAGCCAAGAGTGGGGTGGCTTCATTGAGCGTGAACTATTTTTTTCTTAACTAGTAATGAAAATATCTTTCCCTTTTGGACCACTGAAATGAAAAGAAAGGAAGAAGTATACTATTATGTAGCAACCAAGTCTGAATTTGCTGCTATTAGTCATCACGCGTGGATGACTAGTGAATTTGAAGAATCAAATCTTCTGCCCAATTGCAGATCATAACATTTATTAAAACTAGGAATCAATGGCTTTGTTAATATGATGAATTGTGTCAAAAAGGCCCTTGAGATTTAGATGGACGAAGATGAGCTTAAGTTGGAGTTGATGACTTCATGACGCATGCACCTATTTAATTTCTTGCTATTAATGTTATCATAACAGCTAAACCAGTATGGCCTTCAGAAATCAGAATATAATGAAAGGAATAGATATTAAGAATATCAAGGAAAAGGCAAATGTAATGGAAGTCAACATATCCAAACAGAAGCGCAACCATTCCATAGCACCAGCAACATTGAACATGGACCCAGCATATTTGTCGTGATGTATCCGTGTAAGAATTGATTCAATTACACTTCTCAATATCTCATTTTAAGATATGATTCTCATTTATCCAACCACTGAAACTTAAGTAATTACCAAATTAATGTTGCATGTAAAATTTTAAAAAATTAGATAATAATAAAGCATGTGATCAAATAGTTTATTATTGTTTATAACATTATATTAGAAATAGATATAGTCATTTTCTCTTCAGTCATTTTCGATTTATTGGACGGTCCTAATTTAATCACATGTAATTTATTTATTTTCGATTACATATAATCAAATATCGTAACCGTCTAAATATAAATGGATGACCACGATTAAAAAAAAACCGAATTCGGATCCATATATATTGTATGTTAATTTTATATTTATAATATATTGATAAGATACAAAAAACTTTAAAATAGAACAAATTCTTTTGTATATAATATTTATGATATGAACTTTTAATACAATTTTAGATTTTGTAAAAAACTCATTGAATAAAAAGTTATGCAATTATGTAAGATTAATTTTGATTAATCCATTGGGTAATAGAATGTTGGAGGATAATGGGTTGGGCTGAATGCTGGGTGCACCATTTCTAGTATCCAACTTCTTAACCCATATAACTCGTACATTATACGGGTAGAGTCAATTGGACTCGATTATAAGCAGAGCAGGCTATCCCATTCAACCGGAGACACTAGCCTACAACCCGTAGGGTAATTTAAATGCGTTATTTTTTTATTTTTATTTTATGTCTTAATTTTTTTATATTAATTAATTATTTTGTATATAATTTATTTTTTGAAAAAACTTTAAAATATTTATGAATTTTTTTGAATTTTTTTATATTATTCATTTATAATTTTTTTGTACGTAAAAAATTTTTAAAAAATATAATATAAAATAATTATTTAATATAAAAAAATAAAATAACATCATTTCTCTTCAACAGCCTCAAATCTTAAGCCCTACCACCCACACACATGAAGAATTTTTTTTTAATTTTTTTTTAAAAATTTTTAACTTATAAATAAATAATTAAAAAATTATGAATAAATAGTATAAGAAGTAAAAAAAAATTTAAAAAAATCTATGACATAAAAAATAATTAATTAATATTAAAAAATTAAAAAAAAAAAGAAAGTGGCTAGCCACTTCCATCATATATATACAAGAGAAAGCAACCTTTTTTCTTTTCTTAAATCCAAGAGCCTGATCCATTTCTTTGTTTATATTATTAAAACGTTTAATGCAAGATTTTTTTACTTCTTTTATAAGAGTGATGTTGTTCAATAAAGATATAAAGTAATTCAACATAATTAAATAATTGGAAGAGGAATCCTCTTTTCCTTTGGCAGATATGGTCTCGTGTGCACCCACCATGTCTCCTCTGATGCTTCATGCAGGTTACGGACAGCAAATTAAGAATGCAGAAATGTAAATAAATTAAACATTGTAACCGTTAAAACAATTTCCGACACTTGGAATATTGGAAAATTTGAAGAAGCAAATATTCTGGTCATATGCTAATAATGCTGTCACCAGCTCCACATGCGTTAATGAGCACATCAATCACTTATGTTGTAAGATTCCATGAAAAAAAGAAAGAAAACCGCACATGTATAGGAAAACAAGATATATAGTGAATGATTATCCAATATAGGTTATTAGAGCTCAGTTAGTATGGACCGGTTTGGTCAGGTACTAGAGCTAAATGATATTCTATATTAAGGATGATAACTAATGGGAACCAGGCGCAGGTCATTTTTTCTTCTTACCGTGAGCCCAAATAACTCAGTCATGTCAAGTTCTTCACTCTTTAATCCATTGGGAAGCCTCCAATCAAAATGATA
>JASKGM010057403.1:0-18500 GCA_034509205.1 Ceratonia siliqua | reverse complement strand
GTCAAATACAAGTGTAGAAAACTAGTTCCTCCAGCGCATCTCAATAAAATTTGTGTCAAATGTTTGAGGGACTGTGATAACACGAGACATATCTTCCAACTATGTTTTTTTACAGGAAGTGGTTCCCTGTTCATCGCCGTGATAGTTTATTCCAGAAAATCCCTATTTTTTTGAGAAACAGTAATGTCATTTTCCAGATAGAAAGAGGGAGAACTAACCTGGTTCTGGAAGACGCAGTTCCTGCGAAGCTGCTGCCGGTAGAAGAGCGAGCGAGAGAGAGCAAATGAGAGAAAATGAGGTCAAACTTCGAAGTGTGGAAGAAGATGGTGGGAAAGCAAGGAAGCATCGAAGGCAGCAAATGGGTAGGGGAAAGGAGATTTGGGGGCAAAGCTGAAAATGAGTACTAAAGACGGAAAGAACTACACCTAACAAATTAAAAGAAACAAACACACACAACCTAACCAAACTGAGCTGTCAAACCCAAACCCTCACCCACACTCTTCTCATTTCTAGTTGACCCTTTTTCAACACTTCAAAGTAATAGTATTTATAAAATTTATTTTATTTTTAAAATTTAAATAATTTCAAAATGGAAGACAAACATTTTCAGGTAAACTGGACTTTAAAATATGTGTGTACTAAATAAACCATGAATAATACATATATAAATATATAAGAAATAAATCTTAATAAATTTAATTTTAAATATTTACTTATTTATTTATAATTTATTTATTTATCTAAAAAAAATTATGAGAGGTATTTTAAAGACATTCTAATATGGACTGGCCAAGAATTATACCAATTAATGAGTACTAGAGATGATTTTGAGAGTCGTACACATGGTGTGTCAATGTGTCATTACTCATTTATTTACTAGTGCTTTCTATGCGGTTGAATCCATGCAAGAACATTTCTAACATTCTTAAGCAAGGTTCGTCTATATAAAAAAACAGTAATCAATACGATTTAGTTTAAAAATAAAGAAAATAAAGAAGTTATAAATAAACATATAAATATAGTAGAAATAAGTTTTATTTAAAAATATGTCTAATATATTTATTTATAATTAGGGTAACTTATCTTATATTTTATAAATTAAATCAATCTTACATTTTTTTAATATTAAAAATATATTTTTATTGTTAAATTCAACTAGTTTGTGAATGATATGCTTAGCTTATTCAAACAAATCTTTTGTTAAAAATATTTTTATAAGGCATCATTATAAAATATAATGTTATGATACTTTTAAGGATTTTATTATGCTATAGCACTATTTTCATGTAACTTTCATACATTATTTTGTTTGTTTTTACCTCTTATCATCTTTTTTGAAATTTTTTACTTCTTCTTTAAATAGTAATTTAAAAATAATATTAAAATTTTTAACTGTTTAAAGAAAAAATAAAAATATTTTAAAAAAATTACTAAACATAAAAAATGACCCAAATAATATAAAAAAAATAAAGAAAGAACAAAGAAAAGTAATAAGAAATAAAAACAAAAAAATAGCTACAGTAGAAAGGTGCTACACCTTCCTGCTTTTAATGTATAATGTTATTAATAACATAATAGTATAACCATGAATTACTGTAGATAAATATATCATCTTTTATCCAACAGTGATATACAATGTCACATTATGGATATCACTATATTTTAAAATATGATAGTTTCATATGCACGAAATAGTATTTTATTTTAATATTTTTTTATTAAAAATGAAAAAGAATAAATGAGTTTTTAAAATATCAAAAGACAATAAAAAAATTAAATAAAAAATACCCAATAAAGTCTGAAAAATCTATTTGGACTGAAAAATTAGAGAGAAAAAGCGTTTAGGGGAGAAACCGTTCAAACAATAAATGAAGGAGGAAGGGTACATATTCTGATATTTCTGACGGCTATTCTAATGGTATTTGGCTATCAGTAAATTTCTGACGGCACCAATCCGTTAGAATAGCCGTCATAACAAGCCAAAAACGCACAGTTTCAATAATTTTGTCCATTTTGACGGCCAAATAGCCGTCATAAAATTGTCGGTGGGTTTTCTGACGAACACAAGGCCGTCAAAATTCTTCTCTCCATCTTTCGCGCCTTATTTCTGACGGCCATTTAACAATTTTCTGACATCTATTTCTGACAGCTTGGGTTGCCGTCAGAAAATCCGTCAAAAAGTTTTTCCAATTTCATTCCCGTCAGAATGCAGTCAAAAAAGTTGTCATAAATTCTAACGGACGCTCTGTCCATCAGAAACGCCATCAGAAAATCCATGTTTTTTTGTAGTGAACGTTACAGCCACTTTAGTTGCAGTGAACCCTGTAGCCAGAAGGACAAAATTGGCGGATTTGGTGAGTCTATCGACCACAACCATGATGGACGAGTAACTTTGGTAAAAAGGCAACCCAACAATGAAGTCCATCGTCAAATCTTCCTACACTTATGCAGGGATAGATAATGGCAAAAGCTGACCAGTAGGGGCTACAGTGTCATATTTAGTATGTTGACATGTTGGGTAAGTCTGGATGTAATGCTTGATATCAACTCTCTTTTTTGGCCATTTGAACTGAGATTGTACCCGAGTAATGGTGCGAATGGTACCATTATGATCTCCTATAGGTGTGTCATGAAGTTCACGCATGATAGTCACTTTGTGTTGAGAAACAAGGCTAACTAGAATCCTACTTCGATATGCCAAATCAATCCTTGATTCACACGATAATTACGATAAGAGGCTAGGTCTTGTGATATATCTTGCTGCAACTGGACAAGGTTATGTAAATGAGTAGTCTCATGGTGCAGGTTATCCAAGAGTTGATTGGTGCGGTGAGTCAATGCTAACAATCTAAAGGAGCTTGCTGTTAATGAAGCAAGGTTTTCATATCGACGAGAGAATGCATATTCCACTCTATTACTGGCACCCGAGTTGTAAAGTATATCAAAATTAAAACCCAATAATTTGACCTAGAAACATTGTTGTTCGGACGTTGGAATCATTTGATCGAGTCATCAACTCTTTGATGCTTCAATAATCAGTTTTGATGATAAACTTTCTACCCAATAGATACTGCCACCACTTACCCACTGCCTCTGTGATTGCATATAATTCTCTGATATAGGTTGAAGCTCTCTGCATTCGAGGAGTTAACTCCTTACTATAATACACTATAGGATGAGATGTTTTAAGCAAAACTGCTTACATCCCAGTTCCAGAGGCATCTATCTCTATGGTGAAAGTATGTTCAAAAATATTAGGCAAAGTTAAAATAGGGGTTTGTGTCATGGCTCGTTTCCATTACTAGAAAGTTACTTCAGCAGTTTGTGACCACAAGAATGTGATGGCCAAGGAAACTATGAAGCTGTTTCACGAAATTTTGTGATGACCAAGCAACTATTGATTGAATTTTGGCAGATTCAAGTGATACTCCTTTGGTTGAAACAATGTGACCAAGGTATTTGATATGATCACGATGAAATTGGCACTTAATTCACTTAGCATACCACTAATTTTGTTGCAAACACTCCAAAACGGCATCTAAATGTCCAACATGGTCAGATTTGATTCTGCTATATATCATAATATCGTCAAAGAAGACGATGACAAACTTTCAAAGGTATGGCTTAAAGAGCTCATTCATGCCAGATTGAAATGTAGAGGGAACGTTCATCAATCCAAAGGGGATCACCACGAATTCATAGTGGCCCTCATGCATTCAAAACACAATTTTATGTATGTCCCTTGGATCTATATGAATTTGGTGGTAGCCAACTCGTAAATCAACCTTAGAAAATATAGTTACCCTACATAATTCATCAAGTATCTCATCCATCGTGGGAATAAGGAACTTTTTAGGAATTGTAATTTAGTTTAGAGCCCTATAAACTATGCAAAACCGCCATGTTCCATTCTTTTTCTTGATAAGGAGCACTGGTGAGGAACATGGACTCTTACTTTTTGATTTCTCTTTTGTAAATGTGGGTAGTAGTATCGTCTTACATATACTGGCTTAGCTCATGGTTCTATATGAATTTGATGGTCCTACATTCTTTGAGCAGGTAATGTCTTGGGTAAGTCAAAAACTTATTGATGTCGTGATAACACTCATTGTATCTCTTCATCTAAACCATCTTCCTTCTTATTCAAATGCTCATTCACTTGCTTTATAGTAGTTAATGGGTAGCAACAAGCAATGGTGTGGGTAGTGCATAGTTTTCTCAATTGATTTAATTGAATTGAGGTTGGTGTGAGGGGGTTGTCACCCTTGAGCTCAACTTGCTTTCCTGCCCAGTGGAAGGTCATCGTTAAAGCTTTATAGTAAGTCATAACAGGACCTAATAATTCCAACCAGTGTACACTAAGTACAACATCGGTTCCTTTGATTGGTAATACGTAATAGTCTACTTTGAATTCATGTTGTTGTATTCGGATTGGTAATTCAGAACAACAACCAATACATGCCAGGTTTTCTCCATTACCAATCAACACTGAGAAGTGTTTAGAAGGAAGGATTGGTAATTGCAAGTGTTGCACGAGTCTCTCTTGAATCAAATTATACATTGACCCTCCATCAATCAGAACTTGAATTGGTTTTCCTATAATGGTCCCTGTGTACCTCAATGTTCGAGGGAAGTGATGCCCACTCATGCCATGGAAGCTGATAGCAAGTACTGTTTCTTCCTCTACACTTTCTATTCCTTGAGAACCGTTGAGTTGCAACATTTGATTCTGATCACAATCCTCTTCTTCATCAGCCAACATTAATACAAATAGTTTGGCTTTACAACGGTGACCCTTGCCAAATTTCTCATCGCAATTGTAACACAGTTCTTTTTCTCTCTTTTCTAGCATTTCAATGGCTGTTAAATTCTTAATAGGTATGGCAGAGTTTATAACATTAATCATTGAGTTACTGGGATTAGACTAAGGAGTAGGTAACAATGGAAGATGATGGTTTTAAGGTGATTTAATATTTAGGACAAGAATCTGGCGATGAGGAATATTCATGTTTCCTAGATCGTTAATCCTGTTGTCCATTAACTTGATGAGGTTTATAGCTTGTATGAAGGTTTTAGGTTGCAAATCCCTTACCTCATGCCTGATATCACTGCTAAGGCTTGACTCGAAGCAGCTTTGAAGGAATGAGGCTGAAACATTGATTGTTTGAGTAGCTAATGCTTCAAATCTAGATTGAAATTCAGTAACAGTTGTAGTCTGAGTTAGCTTAGTGAGCTCTCCTTGAAGGTCTTTGTATTTCAATGGTCCAAAATGGACTAGCAGAGCAATTCAGGCCACGATGATATTAATCCAATCCGAGACATCTACTGGTACTAATGGAGTGCATCTCCATCCATGTGAAAAGATGAAATCAGTAGGTGTTGGGGCTCTGGTGTCTCTTGGAAACCAAAGAATTGACTAGCTTTAAAGATCCAGCCATGAGGATCCTCTCCATCAAAATAGGGAACATCTAGTTTCAAAGTTCGTATCAGTTGCACCATACTAGTTCCGATGGTGCCAGCATTCTCTAGTCGATTCATCGAAGAAGATGAAGCTCTTAAAACTTCACTGATTGAGTTTCTTAAGTTTTGTTCCAATCGGCCTTCAACGAAGGCTCTAGATTGTTCGACGATGGCTTCCAGCGACTGCGAAGCTTCTCTCAACGAGAGCACTAAAATGATACTAATATTACACAATAAGAGGTTGTGCACCTTATAGAAATATTGGGAAAGAGGGTAGAGAATTGAGAAATTCTGGTTATCTTTTATTGAAGGAAAATACTACAGATATAAGGCATGAAAGCCTTGTGACCAAATACATCATTCCTATGCTAGTGATGGTACTCTTTCAGCCACATTGGTGGTCTTTGGGTTCTTTTAGAATATGTGGCCTTTGATGCTATCGTATCATATGCGGTGTGATGAGTTCTTTTAATTTCATGCAGAATTGACTATCAGAAAATACTTAAAATGATTGACTAAAACAAACAAGAGATATATTTTCCATTTCATTGACCGAATTGAGTTTGAAGATTTAATTTTTCAAAGGACTTAGGGAAATTCTATATCTTCCACCAATGTGCCCTGCATTCATTTTCACATTGACTTACTTTTGCTAATTTGATTGCCAGTGGTGAATTTTGAACAAAATATTTGGAGAAACAAAATTTTTGTAAAAATTTTATATAAAAGATTTTATTTTTAAAAGAACAAAACAAAAAAACTTAGAAGCAAATTTACATAAAAAAATTTTAGGGTGGTGACATGAAGGAAGATCTGCCTCTGGCAGTAACCTTATCGTCCCACTGATTTATCTTCCCACCATTCCTTTTTTTTTTTTTACTTTTTTTTAATTACATTGTCTCTTTTCAATTTATTGTATTTTTTTAGAATTTTTTTAAATTCTTACTTTTTCTGAAGTTTTTTTATTATGCAATTCTTCTTAAATATTTTTGAATTTTTTTTACTTTTGTAAAATTTTAAACTTAATTTACTTCTTATTATCAAAAAATTAAAGAAAAAAAAAAAGAAATGTGGGTTATATATTTTCATATATCATTCTTTCATTTTCAGTTGACTTGCCAGATCATTGTCAAGCAGCAAAATACTTGGAAGACACGCGGGACCAATATAAGTATACAAAAAGAAGCTGTGGTTGACTTTAGCCTTCCACGGACATTAATTTGTAGTTATTTTTAAAAAAACATTTTTATTAATTACTTGAAATAATATGAAAATTATTGTCTATTGTTTTTAAAAATACTATATTTTAAAATAATACTTCATAATATTTCAATTTTTTCATTTGTAAGATTAAAAAATAAAATAAATATCTCATAAAATATAATATCTCTAAATTTTATTATATAATTTTGTCCACCCTAAATTTGAAAGGCATTTCTTAAAAATAAGTTTAAAAAGTACCCTCTTAATTTAAATATCATGTCCATGCTTCATATTATATTTCACCAACTTTTCGTAACAACTTCCCCAAAATAGCATTTGGAAGTAAAACGAAGAAGATTTTTCAACCATGTTCTCCGAAACCCAGTTAGTGTACGCCTTGGCATAGGGGTTTCTTTCCCCACAAACTTGGTCACAATATAATGGTCTTATTTCATAATTTTGAATAATAATATTCTTTGTCCAAATTAAACCCATTATTTTTTATTATAATTAGCTTTTTATGCATTGAGAGGTATGTTAAGAGGTAAAGTTATAATTGTTACAAGATTTTCATAAACGTGTTGAACCATGAATGGGGGTAGTATTTATAATGTCACAAATTTTAGAATGCGAGACTATCTCTAAGTACTATAGTAGCCCCATTGAAAAGGTCAATAGTACTTCTATTGTACAAAGGCAAGATAGGGATAAAATGGTATTTGCAGAAGCTTGAATTTTTTTGGACTTGGAGGGAAGCAGGAAACTGAATCGCTTATTCGAAGTTCACACTTAAGCATTTATAAATTATAATGGATGTTCCAGGAAACATATTAGAAGCAGCGATGGAAGGGATATGGCCTTCCTTCTCACACCGCCCAAACTCAATTTAATACTTGTTCCTCAAGTTCATCACAAACCTCAGTTTCCATAGTTTCTATATAACCCGAAAAGCTTTGGAAATTCTCAAAGGAAATTAATGCAAATTTCTCTGAAAATCGAGATTTTCCAGGAAACTACAGAAGCAGCAAAGGAATAGGCCCACGGAACTCAATTTACTTGACCATCAATCAAACGCTGGGTTTTCGAAACCAGAAAAGTCTGGAAAATATATGCAGCAAAGAAATGAATAGAAATTTCTCTGAAAATGAATTGCTATGAATTACTTGGTTACTTCGCTAGCTCCTCTGGATTACCCTATAAATACTACCCCCATTCGTAGTTCAAGGCATGCATTCCTCAATACAACTTCATTTCTCTACTACAAGTTGAAGAAGTGATATATTCCATCGGTCCCATTTAATTTTGAAGGTTTCACTTTGGTATATAGCAGAATGAGTTCTTCTAAGGGCATCAATATTCAGAAGGTTCTAGCTCCTAGGGCACCCCCTAAGACTCAGGCCACTAGCCGACCTCAAGGGACTAAGCTCCCAACTACGCAGGCAATCTTTTCCAAGAAGAGACCATGATTTCATGATTCATTTCATACCATTTTCAGGTTATAATGCTCTTTCTATATGTAAACCTTTTTAATTAATATTATACCCTCTTACTCCGAATTAGTCCAAATCAATAAGATTCCTTGTTTTCTTTGTGTTTTGCTCATTCAGTTTCAATTTCATTTTCATGCAGATTCTGGTGGAAGTCCCATTCATATATATTGGAGTTAGGAGGCTTTATAAAGGAAGAATAGAAGCCAATATATATAGGGCGAATATATTCTCTTATCTAGTTTACCAAAATTTGTTTATTTATTCAATTCAATATTGTTAGTTACTTCGTTTTGTGTCTAGGTTTGTTGTTTGAATTCGTTTCCAAAAATGGAGACAACTACAAGTTTGCAAATCCATTTCTCTGTACTTTGATTTTCTTTTTCTGTAATAATTGGAATCAGATAAAGTTTCTTGCGAATCAATTTCATCTTTGTGAATGTCTTAATTTCTATTTGTTCCAATTTCATTATTTATCTTTTAAAATGTCATTAATAAATGTAACTTGATTCCGTGATAATCTAACGGAATTTCCTAAACACTTAAGATGACATAATATAATTTCATTAATATTAATCATCACGGGGTAATTAGGTCTAGTGAAACCATTGAAGATATTTAAAAAATTAAATTAGAATAAATAAAAAAGTCAATTAAAGAACGGAAGTAAAATTTTATGCATAATTAAAGGACAAAAAATACATCTTGACCTTGACATTAACTCATAAATTTATGACCATTATGCTAAAAGAATGGTTAATGAATTACTTATATATAAGCAAATGTTGGTCTTTGGAATTTACATGCATCCCTATTATTTTTCCACTCTTCTTTACCAATTAATTACTTCCTCTGTTTCAAAATAATAGTTGTTTTAAGAATTTTAGTTTGTTTCAAATCATTTGTGATTTTACATTATCAATGAAGTATTAATTACTTTTCAACTTTACTCGTATTTATTTTTATCTTCAAATAAATAACAAGAGTTTAAATTGACTTTAATAAAAATAATTTAATCAAATATAATTTTTTGTTACAATTGAGGTTATTTAATAACTTTCTTAGTCTTTATATCATTACATTAAATGCCAAATAAAATGAAACAGAGGGAGTAGGCAATATATAAGTTGAATAGTTCAAAATGTTTATGAAAATCATATATATATATTATATATAGTACCTCTTTTCTTGAAGATTTATTCTTGTTATATATTATTAAAACTTAATTATTACCAAATTATGTAACAATTATAAATTTACCTATTAATATACTTCTCAATGCATACAAAGCTAATTATAATAAAAAATAATGGGTTTAATTTTGACGAAGAATATTATTACTCAAAATTATAAAGTAAGACCATTGTGACCCAGTTTGTGGAAAAAGAAACCCCTATCAACGCGTACTCTAACTCGGTTTTGGAGAACATGGTTGAAAAAACTTGTTCGTTTTAAATATAAAAGTTGGTGAAATATAATACGAAGCATGGATATGAAATTTAAATTAAGAGTGTACTTTTTAAACTTACTTTTAAGAAATTCCTTTCAAATGTATAGTGGATAAAATTATATAACACATTTTTTTACTTTTTTCGTAGAGATATTATATTTTTTAATAATATTTTATGATTTTTTTTAATGTCTTATAAATGAAAAAAATGAAAAATTATAAAGTATTATTTTAAAATATAATATTTCTTAAAAACAATAGACAATAATTTTCTTATTATTTCAAGTAATTAATAAAAATGTTTTTTCTTAAATAACTACAAATCAATGTCGGTGGAAAGCTAAAGTCAACGACAGCTTCTTGTTATATTTGCTTCCCGCGTATCTCGCATTTACTGCTCTCCGCAATGATCTGGCAAATTAATTATAAAGACTATAATTTGTTTTTTCAATTTAATTGTTTTATTTACTCTTTTAATATTTAATTAAAATTATGATGTCATTTTAATGATATTTAACACTATTTAATCAACTCACAGCTTGCCTTAACCAATTACGTAGAATATTGTATGCTCATTAGCACTGAAAACGAAAGAATGATATATGAAAATATTAATTTACAAGCAAATTAAGCTACATATAATATAATATAATATATGGATGAATCTTTTTAAAACTTTTTTATTATTTTAAGAATATATGGAAAATGGAATATCCGATCAAATTAGCAAAAGTGAAAGTGAAAATGAATGCATGGCACCATGGTTGATGATATAGAAATTTCTTGAGTCCTTTGAACAATTAAATCTTCAAACTCAAATAGGTCAACCAAATGGAAAGATATCTCTTGTTTCTTTTAGTCAATCATTTTAAGTATTTTCTAATAGTCAACTCCGAATGAAATTGAAAGAACTCATCACAACGCATAACTCAAATTTAATTACTTGGGCCTCAATCAAAAGCTAGGTTTTCAAACTTACTAACAATGGAAAATAGCAATGGAAATTAATAGAATTTTCCCTGAAAATTACTTCTTTCCTTGAATTTTGAAGTCAGCTCCTCCTCTGAGTTAGCCTATAAAACACTATAAAAAAATAGGTTTTTTCTAACGGCCAACATCTGTCAGAAAATAGGAAAAATCTGTCAACAAAATCGTTTATGACGAATTTTTCAACGGATTTTGAGCCATTAATATTTATGCATGCCACAGATGAACATTCTAATGGATTTATACCATTAGAGAGGGCCGCATAGTGATCCGTCAGAATTTCTGACAAAAAACAGCAATCAGAAATGTATGACCAAATCATGCTGTCAGAAGAGGCCGTCAAAATAGTTATCAAAAAGTCAAAAAATGAAATGTTTTTTTTTTGTCAAGATCTGATGGCTTGAAGCCGTCATAAATTAAATAAAAATAAAATTTTTAATTATTTTATAATTTTATTAAATTTTAATTAATTTATACTATTTAATTTTAATTAACTTACAGTTTAAATATACAACGTAAACAAATTTAGATAGAATCAATATCAATATTAAGAAGCTAATGAAAACAAAGTATATGGGTTAGTAATCAATAATTGTCTTTTACATCATGCTCATCATCAGTGCGATCAGCGATAAGGGATTAAGGAGGGGGAGGGACAAAATGAGCAATGCCACTTATTAGCTGCTTGAACATCTACAACTCCTGTTCCATCTGGTTCTGCTTCTACTGGCTCTCTTCGAGTTCCTGTTCTAATTGAGTCTACTTCTACTGGAATCGCTCTTTGAGGTCCTTCACCACATTAAACATTTCAGGATTCTGGCTGGATCGTGGTGTCTGTTTCGATTCAGCCATGTGCTCCACACTGGCCTAAGAACCCAACCTATAAATTCGCCCCTTCTTCCCACCGACAGCCTTTATCCATAAATGGTTGTTATCGATGGGAGAACTTTTTGACTCCTAAGTATTGGCTTTAAGATCCTCAAAAGATTTCTACATGAGTTAAACCATAATTATTGAAAAGTAATTTGAAACACAATTAAAGAGAAATTAACCTATAATATTAAAGTCTAATGAAATTTAAATTAACTTACGTAAGTATTCTCAGCATATGAATTCACCCAGTCCTTGGAGTCGTTGTACTGTATATGAAGAAAGACCTCAGCAGCATCCGGCTCCCTCCCCAACTTCTTTGACTACAAACAATGGATTAAAGTGTTAAAATAACAAAAAAGTAATTAATTAACTTAATTAAAGTTATAAATTAATAAAAACTTACAAGCTTCCTCGTATGGTCGGATACCGACATAGATTCACCTCGATGGGTAGCAGCGCCCTTATCCATCAACCAGTTCTTCTTGTTCAGTTCTGATTCGATCTTGAAATCTTCTTTATCCCAAATATCCCAAAGATGTTCCTTGATATCTTTGCCCAACCAGTTGCCACTCGTCTTCCCTTCCCATATTGCACTAAAACATGATTGTATGTTGCTAGAGCACTTATTCTCTTATATCTTACAAATTCGATCATTATACTCTGGTCTCTAGGCACACTCTGTCCACATTAGAAACAATACAGTTAAAATTAGTTATTATTAAAATCAAGTAAATCGAATAAGAACTATGAAGTTTGTTTTATACCTTAAATTGGTTCCACCATTACTCCTTCACATCTTCGAGAACTAAGGTGAAGTTTTTCCAAGCCCTTAAAAAATTTGATTTGTAAATTTTTGAAATATAGTTCACGGTCGATAGGCCCAGGTAAGATCTGCAAAGAAAAATTAACTTTGTTATAGGAATGAGTATTAGAATTGTTAGACAAATAATATTTACCGATGATTAAAAATGTACTTACCTGGTGTTGCCAACTGGCATTATACATAAGCGACCATCAGCTGATCTACTGCCAACCTCAACATTAAAAGTTATGGTTAATGGACTTGTATGGCCATTGGAGGATCACACAGCACCGAAGGTTGCTGTTTTCGGTGTTGCTACAGCTGTAGTAGGTGTGTGGATCCGGTTTCGAGATGTACTGAATCTAGCCTTGACGCAGAAGGTGTAGCAACAGCCTTCCCCTTGCGCTTCCTACTCAAGGGCCTAGATTCATATCTACCACCTGCCATTAACTATTCTATAGAGAAGATTGAGTCAATTAAGAAAAAGGAATAAAAGCAATCAAGAACTTACCACCAAAATACTTTAACAAGAATATTCCTTCTATAACACTAAAAGACTATAGGAACAGGTATATACAAGAGATCACAATGTCTATATTATTAAATAATCAATGGATTTAACTACACAAAATCAAGAAGTGCTTAAAGAATGAACAATGGAAAATAATATAAAAATAAGAAACTATAGACTAATAAGCATGGGATCAAGATGACATTATGGTCCTACAGTATTGCAAGAACAAAGTAACAAAATTCTACCATAAAGAAATCTAGTTGGCCATTATATATAATTGAGTTCAATTACTTACATAGGCAATTTATCTAAACCATTTCCATAACCTGCACCCTACTACAATTAATATATATTAACATGATACAAGTAGTAAACTTTTCTAATCAAAAGGTAGGACATATGAGTTGATGGGTTCCTAATTTAACGGATGGTTGAATTTGTTTATATCAATTGTCAAATTTGAATTTTCACATTGAAAATAATTTTTGTAATTTTTGACATCTCTTTTGTTGTAGCTAATTGTGGCCAAGCAGTCACCCCATCACTTGGCTTCTGGTACTGTTAGGAAATATACCTAAAATATCCAAGAAGGGGGGATTGAATTGGGCATAGAAAGCTAATGCTTTTTCAAAAGATAACCTGATGGTTTAGACAAATGATCAGGTGAAATTTTAAATTTCAAAATACAATGTAAATTTTGAACCAAACACAATACAGGAGATAATAAATTTCTTTTCAAAGATTTGGAAATATCAAGTTCATAAACTAAGATAAAAAACTTGTTTAATAACTTTGTTTCAAAGAGACAATTTATAAATGATAAAGCAGTACAATGAATGATCAGGTAGAGAACAAAACTACATAAACATAAAAGTTTAGGGAGGAGAAAATCAACACCATGATATAAAGTGGTTCAGATCTATAAACCAGATCCTACATCCACTCCCTAAGCACCAAGCAAGGGAATTTTCACTATGAAGGGCAATAACCAATTTATAAGTACAAGCTCCTAGAGCCTTTTACAACCAATCCAGTTAACTTTTCAACACAACAGGTACAAGCCACACTGGCCTTTTACAACCAACACTAGTCAACCTATCACCACTAAGTTTTTCTACAATAACTTAGCCAAATTCTTTCTCAAAGATGAAATGCTCACAAAGAGCTTTGCAGCAAAAACTCTCTTGTAATAAAGTGGGTACACAAATGAAAGATCAATGGACAAGAATGAGTATAAAGAATATCTTTTTCCCTAGTAAATGCAATTGTCTCATTGTTCTTCAATGTTGAAGAAATTACTCCTTATATACTTGAGGAAATAGCTGTTGGAGAGCTTATAATAGAGTATCAATGAGATTCCAAAGCTCACTTTCTGAAATGGATAAAGGTCTAGCCATTATTTTGTCGTTACTTCAACTTATAGCAAATGATCAGCTTCATTCTAACATTTGCCTGATTGTTTGACTTTTCAACCTTTACTTTTTCTGCATTCTTGTTGAAGTACACAGTCTTTTTGTCCAGATCTGAGTGCACAACCCAATGTCTGACATTTCCTTGTTCGAGCATTACTTGTAAAAAGCAAAACAGAAAGTTGTCAATGTCTTTATACTTGAAACATCATAGTTTTGACTTTTCCTTATTCTAGCATGTCTTGAAAAGAACAAAATATAAAGTTGTCCTTGTCTTATACTTAGAAAAGCATAGTTGTGACTTTTCCTGGTTCTGGTATTTCTTGTAAAGAGCAAAACACAAAGTTGTCATTGTCTTATACTACAAAAGGTATAGTTCTGACTTTTCACTAAAGAGGAAACATTTTCAAATGGCAAACAAAAGCCTTTTGGTTTCTTAATTCAAAATGGTAAACATCATCAAAATCAATAAACATATTCAAACAGAGTTTAATTACTTAAAGAAACTTGGGCAACAATCTTGGCCTTTTTGATGATGGCAATATTTTTGTTTAAGAGATAGAAATAATTTTGAAAATATCAATCATACAATAAGGTAAGAAAAGTTAAGAGAAAAACTCCCCCTTAATGTATGCAGTCCTCATCTTTAGTTCACTTTGGTTCTGGCTGATCGTTTATGTCCTGTATGTAACTGATAAAAGAGCAAGCAACTATTTTCCTGTTTGAAACAGGAGTTAGAGCATAAAGGTATCATATAAACACATACAAACATAGAATTTCTTGCTTTCTCCCCCTTTGACATCATAAAAGAGCCATCCAAAAGAGCCAAAAGGCACTAATGAACAAAAGTAATTATTATAAATAATAAATAAATAAATAAGTAAAAATAAATAATAAATTTGGGGAGGCTTAGTCCCCATATTTATTATGTAAAGATCCATTATGTTCCCTCTCCATTTGGACTAGATTTCTATAGGCCGATCCAAAATAGAACAGGGCTATCTCATTGAGGTCCACTTACATGTCAATAATTCAAACAAAATAAACCATAATCTAAGCCCACTACTACACATTGATATTAACTAAATTGCCTCTTGGTGGTTAAAAATGATAACTAAATTATGTGTTAGTGCCAAATTCATAAATTTTTTTACATTTATTTTCACATACAATATTTATATCAGAAGAAATTATTTATTTTGTTTATTATTTTATATTAAATTAATAATAAAAATGTGTAATAAGATATTCAAAAATAATAAACTTATCTCACAAATTGTTTCTTTTTCTTTCATAGCATAATATTGTTATATAATTATGCGCAAAATAGGGTCATTGAATTATTTTATCCTAACTTTGCACCATTATTTATCGGCAGAAAAAATTTCGATTAATATATACCTACTTGTAGTTTTAGTATTAGATTAATGAAATTAATGTTTGGAATAATACTAATAATATTATTTCTATAAATTTTATTCATAAATTGTGAATAAATTAATGAGATAATTGTGTTTGAATTATATACAAGGGCTTGCCATATTCTTAAACAAGTTAATGCGGGAATTGTACATATCCAAAGGGTAACAAATAGACTTGAGTTGGGAAACACAATCAGACTTACATATATAATATTAGATTAGACATTACGTAATATTTTAAATTGTTTTCAAACATAACACATTTATTATATTGTAATATTTGTATCCTGTCGTGTTATGTATATATTTATGTCAATATCTATAAATCTCACATATAAAGAATGCAGCACTGAAGAAATTTTTCACAAAGCTGCAAATTAATATAAGAATTGGTGTGTTGAAGGCTGCAAATTCATTAACCATTCACATGTATAGGAGAGATTACATAGGGATAGCTCGTGAAAATGAATGGGCTCAGATTGTCTATTATTAATTTATTCTCTTTTTAAAATTGTGCATATTATATTTATTATTTATTTTCAATCTTTATATTAACTTTTTTATTTTTGTTCTCTATAATTTTAATTTTTTTAATAAATGACACATGATAAAAATATGATTACTTAGACAAAAATATATTTTTATAAAAAATATAACATTTGTTATAACTATCAAATTCAGCCAACTAAGTTTTTTTTTTTTATATAATTTGAACAAAATTTTATTTATATATAAATAAACATGACCAAATTTCACTGTGATCTTAAACTAATGCCTAACCTTTAATTAATAGACATGTGCATCGTTCTCACTTTTCTGGGGCATACCTATTTGTGCATCTTTGATAAAAATTAATAAAGAAGAAAAGAAAAGAATGAGTTCACCAATCGGATGCCATAAAAATAGGTTAAGTCCTAGAAAGGTAAGAGTGATGCACATGCCAATTGACAAGAGCAAATTGGGAAACTATGTAAGAGACAAATTGGGAAACTATGTTTCAGAGGGATTCCACTTATAAGCAAGACTGTAACTCCCAGAGAAGCACCCAAAAAAAGGTCTTGAAAAGTATGAAATCTGCATATAGTTCGGCTTCTTCATTAGAAGCTAAAATAGATTTCCCAGACTTATCATCAGCATCACCAGGTGGGTTGATGGAAACTTGGAATCTCATAGTTGAGATCACAGTAGCCACCAAACTCAGCATCCCTCTCATCTCTTCTATTCATTTACCTTTTTTTTCATATGTCAGCCAATTTTTTATGCTTTCAAAACACTTGCTGCAACCTTGCTTCTCTGGTTGTGGTGGTGACTGAGAAGGATGACGATTGTTTTGTTGGTTGATTTTATCATCATCTTCAATAACAGGTCTCATCTTCACCGATGTGATCTCTCTATCTTTCCTTTGAAAATGGTTTACGGATTTGCAATGCTAATAAGATCCACAATGCTAGAGTGATGAAATAAGACAAAACTCCCACTAACCAAGTACATCAAAAGAACTCAAGTCACCCATATTTTTGACATGTGTCTTAAACATTATGGGTCTAAGCCCCTTGGTTAATGGATCATCTAGCATTAAATCTATACCAATAGACTCAACAACAATGACCCCATTCTTTACAAGATCTTTAAGAATCAAGTACTTTAATACCATATGTTTAAATCAACTGAAAGTTTTATCATTTTTTAAACTATATTTATTACAACCCCAAGATTGCCCTAGTTAAGTAAGAAGCCCCACCATCATAACCCAGTCCAACACATCACCTATTGTTTTTTTGTAACAATAATGGGTGTCCCCAGAGCTTGAATCTACGACCCTCCCCTTATGGAGTTTTTTGGTTCAAATATGGTAGGAGAACTGGCTTGTTTAACGCTCTTCCATGATATGGCACCACTTGCCAACATGAAAATATAACCCAAAGTCGATTTCAAATCATTAGAGCCTCTAGCAAAATCTAAATTCGTGTAACCAACCACTTCCAAGTTATCAACCTTCCTGTATACAAGCATGTAGTCTTTCGTTATATGTAAGTATCTCATCACTTTCTTAGTAGCAACCCAATGGTCACACACAATATTGGATAAATATCGCCTAAAAACACTAGTAAGAAAAACCAAAGCAGGCCTAGTGCAAACCTGTGCATACATTAAACTGCCTATAGCACTCACATAAGAAATTTTTTTTTCAAGCTTAGAGCATCCTAGGGAGGATTTCTTGGAGACTCTTCCATTCTACTAGCAAGATTAAGAATTGGAATCAATACTACCAACTACTTTTATTTGAATCAAGGGCTAAAACTAGTTAATCTCTTAGAGTCATTTCAACAAACACCTTGAGAGCATCATGAACCATAACTCAATTTAATAACATTATTAAGAACTGCACCACCTAGAAATTTTCGTTTATCATGGTCAAAAGTCACCCAAGTAATTTCTTAGGTTCTAAGTAAACACTCACATATTGAACTACTCTTGCGTCATAAAAGGAATTTAGTATCCAAACTATCCATTGATCATTAATCTCTACCAAGATCATTACTTGATAATGACGCAGATGGAGTTCAGTAAATAAAATCAACTTGGCAACAATAATCTGAAGGTATTCAGATAGCACAAAAAGAACCCAACATTTTTCACGCTAAGCTTTCTTACCTAAAAGTCTCAACTCTTGCAAGAAAACCCTTTGGAGGAAGACCCCTCAGAACTCACATCCAACTTCCCTTTTGCCATCATACACAAGTGAGAGCTGGTTGGCGGAGGAAATAACGTAACTATATAATGGGGTTTGGCCGAAAATGTTCAGATGAGGAAAACGCAGAGAGTTTTGTCTCTTTTACCCAAAAGTTCTAGAGATAGACTTCTCTGGAAACTTGTTGAGGGAAGTACCAAAA
>JASKGM010057392.1:15000-18500 GCA_034509205.1 Ceratonia siliqua | reverse complement strand
ACAGACTGAACTCCGTCAAGCCTGCACGGAGTAGTGAAGAATTCAGTATAGTGAGTTGGTTGTTGACCAACAGAAAGCATGGGAAGAATCAAAGGTAGACTCCCCAAATAGGAAGGGAGGTTTCGAGCATAGGAATGAAGTGGTTTAGCGATGCCCTTGACAGAGTAGAATTGAGACTTTCTTTCTATATGCAAATCCTATATTCTATATGCAATTGACTATTTTCCGATATACCTACTGCACATCTATTAACTACCTAACTTCCCAATAGCAAATACCAACTACCAATCTGCCTACATTACATACATCATTTTCCGCCGTTCTCTATACCAGGACTACCCTAGAGAATGGCTTTATTAACATTAATATATTAAACTCTAAATAGATAACACCTAGTTACTCGGAAGAAAGACGGGGAAACTCTCCATGTTGAGGGAGAGCAAACCGCCCGTGCAGGGAAAGCATGGACCATCCGACGTAAGCAAATCAAAGAGAGTTCTATAACCATTGCTTTGAGCCCAGTCTGGTAAACCCCAAAAAGAAGTTTGTTGTCCCTGCTATGATCCAATGGAAGGAAAAGAAGGAATTCACTAATATTCCGCAGATGCGGAAGATCCGAAAACATAGACCGGCAGGCTAGGTCAAAGTCACGAAGAGCTAAGTGAAACAGCATAGAAGTCAAGGGACCTAAAAGAGTAATCCCTCGCCCATTCGATGGATCTAATGAATCAAGATCACCAACCCCCTAATCAATAAGTTGAGAAAGCTAAGAAGAAATTTGCTAACCCCTGCGGTGATTATTAACATGAACCACACGGACTTGCTCTAGCAGAGCATCGTGACTAATATGAGCAAGATTAGGAAGAAAATGGTAAATCGAAGAGCATTGCCCAAAGCTAATCAGAGAGCCATAGAAGCGGCTCTCTTCAAAACTACCACGAGGGCCGAAGAAGCTACTCACAGGAAGAAACGAAAGCGTACTAACATAAAAAAAGATTGTACGCGCCAAAGCATTTGAAACTAACAAATCCTCGGAGAAAGATTCACCCAGGTTCTCAAAGGAGTACTCTTTACGACCTAAAAGAAAGCCCGCGTCCCAGAGCAAAGAAAGTTCTAAAGCATGCAGAGAAAAACGATAGGAACCCTCTAGAATCGAAGTCTTAATAGAAGAAATACTACTTTGATTAATAGCCAACTTTCCCTTGGATTGATTAAAAAGAAAGTAGATTTCAAAACACACCCGCTTTAATCCGCAAATCTTGTGCAGGCGACCACCCGGAGCAAACACAGAAAGATGCCTGACTGTATCAAGAGGAACAATTGAAGTCATTGGAATTTGATGTAGAGTCCTAGCTCGATGTTGAATTTGCTTCAACATTCTTATTTGATTCAAAAAAAGATTATTTGACTCTTAGTCAAAAACAGTATGGGACTCTTGCGGAAAACCCAAGCAGATTAGCTAGAATTTGCTTAGAGGGGCACCCAAACCCCGATAAGAAGAAAAAAGTATACTATAAGGAACCCAGTTAATTACAGACGGACCAGCTTCCACTGACACAGAAAGAACCAAACTCTTACTTAGAACCCAAGACGACCTATAAATGAGAAAACAAAATGAAAGGAGCAGCTTACGCGATAGCGCTTGCATCAACTATTTGAAGACTATAACACTTTTAAAGCACATCCCTAATGTTATGAACTCTCGGGGATATACCTTTTTTGGGCGAAGCTCATTGAGAGATATTCTTCATTGAGAAAGAGAAGCACATTGGCAACCGGTTGAGTCGCAGTCACCAGGGTTCGTTCTTATTTACATATCTAGCCATGCCCCCTTTATAATCTTAGTAGGGGCCTTCCCTTGGTCGGCTTATCCGCTCGCTTTGCAGTGGTTACGGAAAAGCCACTAGAATTTGAAAGGTCCGTCATCAACTCCCAACCAAAGGTAGCCAGCCAAAGCGCTTATCTTTCATCAAAGGGGGAGGAAGCAGCCGCACCACCATCATCAGCAATCGGGGGAATAGCCGGTTGTCGAACGAGGAGTGGACAGCTTTTTTGGAATAGCAGGATGATTTCCGTTATAAGAATCTATCTTCTCTTATCTCCTTAACTAGTAGGATCAGGCAAGCTGTGCTCGACATTTTAAAGTTCAAATACAGTGACAGTTGTGTGAAAGGCTCTTAAACCTGTTTCTGAAGCCAACTTCAAACAAAATAGATGAAATGGGAGTATCGGGACGAGCACCATAGCAAGAGAGTATTCATCTGGTTCTAGAGAGCCCATCTCCATTTCCTTAGATGAGCAAGCAAAAATCCTATACTATGAGATTGGTGAATGCATTGGGCGGAGCTTCTCGTTGTTTCGAACTAGGGCATTGGCGAAGCTGTTTGGCCTAGGCCAAAGTCGGGTTTTTTGTCGAAGAGCCTTATGTTTCTCGAGTTGAAGTCTCAAGTCTCGTGTCGTACGTGTTGCTAGGCTCCCATAAAGCCATAAAACAAAAGAAGTCTTTCCTTATGATGACCTGTTCTTGCCATCACTGGAAAACAAATTGAGCTGTAGGCATCAAGGCAAGGTAAGGGACCAAGATTCTATACTGCTGCAAAAGCGGAATCAAAGAGGTTGGTTGGAAAGTAAGGATAGCTGGCTGGTTGGTTAGGGCTCTTTTCTGCATGATAGGCTTAACGCTTCCTGCGTGATAGAGAACCACCCACCACGGGCCCTTTTGCATGACTTCCATTCACGTGGATGGACTGAGGGGTTAACACGTGTAAGCTTTTCCTAACAGCAGTTGGTTGGGATTTCGGTTATAGGACACACTAACTCTTGCTTGAGTCTAGTGAAGGTGAAGGATGCAATCCCGTGTGGAAGCTGCACACCTTCACACCAAGTAAACTAGTAGTTGCTCGCCATTTCTCTAGCTGTTGAAGAAATGAACGGTAAAGACAAGGCCTTCAACATATGGGGTCTCATATCAACCGTCAGATCTCAAAGAGAGGCACTATGCCTATCTTAGGAAGTACAAAACTAGTAAATGACTAGTTTGCCCCCTGAATCTAATAATATGAGAGAACTTCGAACAGAGCCCTAGGTATAAGTGTAAATATATGGCCTTACAGGAGCAAGTTTTGAAAATAATGGAACAATCTCATCTTTTCAGCTATGTCAAAGCTGCGGGTAAAGTAAGAAATATTTGAATTTGCAACAAACTTCGATTTGTTTTAACTAAAACAGACTACTTCTCTCTCTAGCTCTCTGTATGAGATGATTTTCAAGAAGTGAAATCTTGTAGGAGAAGAAGAGGGGAACAATAAGCTCTGAAAGATTGTGCCCCTAATATAACGCAAGATACGAAGAAGGGCAGCCCAGTGAGGAGTCCGAGGAGCCAAATTGCATTTAAGGGGAAGGCAATATGGACAGCATAAGCAATATCTGGACGTGTACTCTAACAAATAAGCAAGTAAACTAAGCAGCCAACCAACTCGCGATATAGAGTGGGATCATGC
>JASKGM010057381.1:0-18506 GCA_034509205.1 Ceratonia siliqua | reverse complement strand
TATACAGCTAACTAGTGAGAGAAACGCCACCTTTTTTTTCTTTTGTGAAGTATGAATGTGAAGTTTCTTTCCATTCTTATTACCTTCTGTGTCATCTCCATTTGAAGCATGCCATATGTGACCTAGAAAAGGAAAGCAAATTACCTTTGACAGAAGAAACTATAAATTTCATCATGGACAACTGATATGATCTCCCCTGTTGAAAACTAGGGCTTCTACATGCTCCTATATCAACGTGATTTATACTTGAAATTTTAAATTCAATGTAACAAAAAAAAAAAATGAACCTTGAATCTACTCTATGAACGTTTAATATCATCGGTTTTCTAATTCTCTCCCCCTAATGTTGAAAAAATTGCCTCGTCAAAATGAAATCTGTATACCGAGCCAAAAAAATATCTCCCATTAAAGGTTCAAGATAATTAATTATAGATGGAGATTCATATCCAACATAAATTCCTAACTTCCTTTGAGGACCCATCTTAGTCCAATGTGGTGGAGCAATTGGGATTTATATCACATTTTCTCACGGCGTAGATTCCAAGAGAAATCTCTCATGGCCAATGCCATGAAAAATTCTGCGAGAGAGTCATGATAATGAATCATGGATTTGCCATTTCATTTCTCGCGGAATACCTTCAAGAGAAATATGTGAAAAAATTTCTCTTAGTCTCATTATTATGAATGAGGAATTTTGATCTCTCGATCATTTTTCTAATGGATGTCAATCTATGAGAAATTTCGTGAAAATTTTGTTTTCTCACAAATATTCAAGGGTTTCTCACATATTTTGTCTATCAGAAATTCTTTGTTTTCTTGTAGTGACTTGTGTATTTGACATCCACAAGACTAGATATAATGTATATTGTCAGCCTAATCAGTTGATACATGGAGAATCTAATTAAAGTTCAGCTCTTAGCTGCAAAGAGAATTTTTTGTTACTTGAAAGGTACTGGAAATTTTGGAATCATGTACAAAATTGCTAGAAAATCAAAGCTAATTGGTTTTCGGATAGTGATTATTCCAGAGACCTTGATGATAGGAATAGTACATATGGTTCTGTGTTTATAATGAGTTATGGAACTATCACATGGTCATCAAAGAAGCAACGAATAGTGACTCTATTAGCTACTGAAGCTGAATTTGTTGCTGCAGCATTAAGTTTATGCCAAGCTATTTGGATATGGAGATTACTTGAGGTTTTACACAACTACTAGCAGGGTCCAACTCTAATATATTGTGATAATATTTTCACAATAAAACTCTCTAAAAATCTATTACTTGGGAGAAGTAAACACATTGATGTGAGGTTTCATTTCTTACGTGACTTGTGCGAAGGTGTTATACAAGAAATTGGTGTTTTGTGACAGTGAAAATCAAATTGCAAACTTTTTGACCAAGCCCCTCAAGTCTCTTGTGTTTGGTAAGCTTCAAAAAGATGCTTGGAGTCTGCTCTTCAAAGGATGCAACTAAAGGAGGTGTTTCAGAATTTTTTTTCTAAACTGATTTATGCAAATATCAATTTAAGGAAGGGAATGTTATGATTTATTTATTTATTGTATTGTTTTTGAAGCAAAACAATGTTGATAAAGTATTTTTCTTTTTAGTTGTACCATAGCTATTTTTTAGAAACTTGAGCTATTCATAATTAGAAGTTGAACATTGTTGCTTAATTTAGTTGCTTTAGTGGGCTTTATTAGTGGGTAGTTCACGTTGCTATTTTTTTTGGAACTTACTGTTAGCTGTACTATCTATTTAAGGGGGGGACTAAGCTACCGTCCACCCTAATTTCCATTTTCTTTTTTTTGTATGTTATTTATTTTTTTTGGTTATTTATATTATTTCTTTCTTTCTTATTTAAATATATTTTTTAAATGTTTTTATATTCATCACTCTGTCTTTCACTGGTCTTTAATGCAAGAGATTTTACAGCGTTGGTGTCATCCTTTCCGTATCTCTATAGGTGAGTCTTGTCATATGCAATGAGAATTCCATGCAACTCATCATAATTCAAGGAGTTGAGATCACCACTTTCAATAGTATCCACCTTTGATTGCCAGGGCTTGGGTAGACTACGTAAGATTTTTTAACTTTATCACCATTTGAGTATGGCCTACCAAGAGCTTTCAATTCACCAACAATTTTAGAGAACCTATCAAACATATCTTCAATGGATTCTTCATCTTTCATAATGAATAGTTCCTTGGTTTGTCAACTTCTCTGCCATTTTCTGTTTTCTTTGAAACATAAGGCCCATTCTTTATCACTTCCCAGGCATCAAAGTCTGTTGCCCCAATGAAGATCTTCATTCTAGCTTTCCAATGGCTAAATTATTTCCCATTGTAATATGGTGGACGATGGATAGAGTATCCTTCATAGAAGTATGAACCCTCAATCTGGAGTTGAGACATTTTCCACAAATAGATATTTACTCAGGCGGTTAAGCATTAATAATGAGACCTACTCTGATACCAAATGAAAGTTAGGAAAATATCAAGAAGGGGGTGAATAGGTATTTTAAAAATTTTGTTGATTAACACTAGTTTGATTCTTTTTATAAAAAGATGAGAATAAGTTAGAAACGATGAAGCGTAAAAGCTTTTGAAAGAGTAGTTCTCATATAGTTTTAGTCAATTGAAAGTTCTTCTAGTTGCTTAAAAATACTTTTAGGTACCTGAAAGAGTTTTCAAGATTTAGGTACCTAAAACTTATTTTAGTCACCTGAAAGCAGGTTTAGTGA
This sequence comes from Ceratonia siliqua, assembly GCA_034509205.1. Classification (NCBI taxonomy): domain Eukaryota; kingdom Viridiplantae; phylum Streptophyta; class Magnoliopsida; order Fabales; family Fabaceae; genus Ceratonia; species Ceratonia siliqua. Next base: position 15,766 of record JASKGM010057381.1, on the reverse strand, counting down.
CCAACTGGAAGATTTTTAGATTTAAACTGTTTTGAAAATGATAATCAGTGAAAGAGAAAAGGGGGAGAAAATCAACACAAGAGGTTTATATTGGTTCAACCCACATTGTGTGAGTCTACATCCAGTCCCCTTGGCTCCCAAGGGATTTTTTTACTAATATCGTATCAAATTACAACCTAGTTTCCAAGATCACTAGTAATAGGTGGTTTTCATTACTCACTATAAACAAGTTAGTTTTCTTAAATGCTCACCAACAACGTTAGCAATGGTTACACTCCAAACTACAAAATATAACTTCCAAAGAAAAGGGAGATGATATGATACTTACTAGAAAGAGCAAATACATTCAAGTAGGCACACTCTGATTTTTCCAGAAAAGAATATCTCTAAGAATAGTAAAAGAAAAACCAGATGAAAAAAGAACACTTTGATTTGAGCTTTTCACTCTCAGAAGATTTAGAGACGAAGCACAATGAGAAGGAAGAGAGCTTCACTATACTAGTTTCACTCTTGGTTCTTCGATGCTTTCACCAACCTTTAAATCTTCTATTTATCAACGTCTTCTTCTTATAACTGTTGGGAAGCAGATCTTCCTTTTACCAGATATTTCGTGATTTGCACAACTTAACATAGTAGGTTTCAGGTCTTTATTTTGCATATCCTTTTTTAGACAAATGAAATCTTTCCATATTCATGTAGCTTCTTCATCTTCTACCTTCAATTCTCCTTCAGCTGAAAGAGTTTCTACTATGTACATCTGATGAGAGATTTTGCTAGTTAAGGTTTACACTTTAATTTGAACTATTTTTGCTTTTTTCAAGTAATGTTGATGTGGCACCTTATGAGTGGCTCTTGAAAAAGTGGATGAGACTTTAATAAATAGTTTTGTCCTTTTCTCCACAAATCCCTTTCACATCTTTGTCATTACATTAAATGCTTGTCTTCTTCTTTACTCCATTGGTTTCCTCTTCAATTAAGAATTCTCACGTAACTCTTCATTTTCCTTTTTAACCCTTGCAATACATTTGCTTCAGATGAACTAATGTTGACCAATGGAATGTGAGCAAAGGTAAGTTCCTTCTTTGAATTTTCAACGTTGAATTCAACTTCATAGTTTTTAATCCAACGTGGCATGCAATTTTCTGAGTGGCATTTGTACTTTGTTTTGTATCTAAAAATTCCATGAGTACAAACTAAGTGTAACATATTCAATTTTTCTTTATAAAATTTTGTTGTTTGTTAGGCATCATTAAAAATAGTTTTGTAAAATTAGGGGTGTGAAACCTTTGAGCTAACAATATGCAACAACAACATCTTGTCAACCAAGTCGTTCAATATCTTCCTTTATGTCACAGACAGCTACGTAACCAATATAGTTTGATTGAGTTGCAACCTACCTTGGTGCCTTTTCAACCTAACAAGGTAGCCTAATACCTGAGGTTGCATGTAGCTTGATGAGAAGTATGACGTCGACAATGATGACGTTGACAAATTTAACATTTTCTCTAATTGTTTTGCCTCTTTCTTGGACATCAATAAGTTGTCAGGTTTTGTTGATTGGAAGAGGGATTCAACAATGCAGGTTGTAGTGGTAAGGAATGTTGGAGATGCGCATGGAAGTCTCATGGTGAGCCCCACTATGGTGTTGGGTTAGAGATATGGCACAAGGAAAATAAAGAATGAGAATAAGAGAATGAGGTAAGAAGGGAATAAGGTTTTTATTTGCTGAATATAAGTCACTTGAAAGGGAGCTTTTATAAGTAGAGAGAAATATAGGGAGAAGTAAGGAGAATGCTGTATAGATAGGGTGAGGAGCTTAGGGAGAGAGAGAAAAGGAGGGAGAGAGTGACACAAATCTAGAAGAGGCAAGTACGTTCCATACATACATAAGGATAAAGAGTTATAATGGGAAAAATAGTAGTAGGACTCAATGTAGGGAGTGGGTGGCAGATATGGAATTGTGGTGCTAATTTTGAATCAAACAACATGAGGTTAATCAAGGTTTGAGACACTTTGACTCCTAAGAGTTGATTTCTCTGGACTTCACCTCCGTGGAGCGCTGATGAAGCTCTAAGGTGTCATGCAAATTACGGTGTGTTTGGAGGTTAAAAAATGAGGATTATAACACATGCAGTCTTGTCTCTTGTTTGGCCAAAAGGAGTTAGAGAATCATGTTTGTTCCATAAAACTTGTTGGCAAGTGTGTTAGAGAACTCAAAAATAGACAAATGGCAATTTATAATGGATTTTACATGGCAAACTCATGCTTCAAATCTTAACGCTTTCAATTTTCCAATATTTTGCACAACTGGAAAAAAACACTTGGTATTTTTATTGATGTAATTTAAGCTTAATAGTTGTCTTTTATAGTTTTGTGCTCACCAAATTATTCATGATTTTGACTAGTAATGTAGTTATAATAAAATTATCTATTTTATCATAATTATTTGAACAAAATTTATAAATGCCACTTTTCTTTATTTCTTTCTTTTTAACAAAAAAAGAATACTTTTTTAGTTTTCAAAGACTTTGAAAATGCATTTGAACTCCATTTCTTACAAATAATAATAGCACAATTTATACAATTAAATTTTTTTACTTATTTCCTAATTTTCCACTCTTTTTTTCTCCCATTAAGACTGTATTAGAGTAATTGTCTTAAGTATTAAGGAATGCTTGAATTTAATTCCAATTTTTTTCTTGGAAACCTAACATTTAATATCAATGGGACAATGAATTAATTAGGGACTAGGATCCCAGTCTTTTCTCTCATGAGAAAAGACTGGGATCTTTTCCCTTGATCTAGGTCATCCAAATCCTTGGACGGCCCAAATCTTACCGCCTCATAATCACTTTAATTTAAAAAAAGTCTCTTCCTCCTTAATTTTGAAATTTCTCAATCTCTCATTGCCTTTTTGGTTCCTATTTCCTCCCCCTTTTCATTTCCCTAGTTCTCTTTCTTTCCCATCTCAAAATCGTGTCTCCTTCCTTTTGCATTTCTCTTTTTTCTTCTTTCTCCCTCTTCCAATCGTCGCTCTAGTAGCCACTATCGCCAATTGTTGCTATTTCCTTTCTTTCCCTTTCCTTCAGTAATTTGTTGATTTCACTGAAGAAAATGGTGACCATTCCTTCTACACCTCAACCGATGCCTTTCTCCATCTTACGGTAACTCTGCTGCTCAATCACCATCTTTCTCTACAGTTCTTCCTAAGAACTAGGTGACCTTTCTCTCTCTCTCTCTCACATGTTTTTTCTTCACGCATGCTATTGTTGCCAATTATTCGAGTCTTTTATTCCTATTTGCAAGGTGGAAAGTGCTGTCAATAATGAGGTTTTCCATGGCGATGAGAAAAAGCCTGACTTGGTTGATGGTCTCGAGTAAGTTTTCTTTTTTCTTTCTTCTTTCCCTCTCTTTTTTCTTTTTTCTTTTATCTAATTAAGTTAATTTTTGACTCTATCAACAGAATTTTTTACTTCGATTTTAGATATTTTTATCTGACTAAAAAGTTCTGATGAGTTCATGAGATGATGTTATTTTTTTTGTAATATCATAGCTATGTACAACTATTATAAAACAATGTCTCACAAATTATTGACTGAATTACTGGTCTTGGTTGGTTTTGTACCATAAAACTGCTAATTCATTTTTTCTTCATTCATTCTTGGTTTTAGGGATCCCACAAGGAAAATTTTGTTCCCTCCTACATTATCTTCTTATCCTACATATATAATTCATTATAATTCCTCTTTCCAAAGGTGATTGAGAAAATTTGTATCATTTGAAAATTTGTGTACAGAGTGAAATTTCTCATGGATATCTTAAAAATGGATTAAATTTGTTCAGCTATCTCAAGTCATATGACTTTAATTTAGTCACAAATTAATTTGCCTAATATGCACAAGCCCCATCACCCCTCTCCCTTCCCTTAGAAAATATTCCAAAACTAGGTGACTTTTCTCCATTTGCCTATGTTCTTAGAGTCAAGTCTTCTACATACCTTTCTTGAATTTCTCTTCACAAAAGAATATATTTCAGAACAAATTGATATTTAAAGATGCAATCATGATGGTTCCCTTAAAACACAAGTCTTGTATTTTATAAGAGATGTATCTTTGGATTGGAGGGAGTGAATTAATGTAAGTTCTTTCTTCAAATGGAGATAATTATATACCCTGGTGAGTATTTGGCAACAGTGCATAAAATAGTTCCTTAAAGTTGTGTTTATTATTCTAGCATCACTGTGTAACTAACCCTTAAGATTGGTAAACTTTAACTCTATAGTCCTATGAGTGAATGTGTTATTCTTGATGATCTGTAATCAAGTAAAGCGTATCTAGTTAAAATATAAGAACGACTATAAAATAGTGAAGGAAAACAATTCAAGTGCCACTGATGTAATTTTAGGAAAATGAAATAAAATATTGTAATGTTGCATGAACAGAGTAATGGCATGTAATGTTGTAAGGAAAGTGGAATATCTTATCATCTCTTAATTTCATGATGTAAGACTATTTCGTTTGGCATTTCTCTCCTAGAATTTTTTGATATAAGTATTTCTATAGTTGACTTGAGATATAGTCTAGCCATGTTCACAAGGCAAGATGCTGAACTTCATGCTTTGTTTTTTGCTAAAGCTATATTATGAATTTGATTCTTTAGTTTATACAATTAGAGTTATAACATATACAGAATATGGCTAACTTTTTGATATAGAAAGACAACGTGCAATTTATTTAATTTTAGAGGAATTTGCTATTGTCAATATTCTGAAAGCATTGGCATATTGGTCAAGTACCATTCTGAGTCAGCCTTTAAACTGAATGATATAAAATTTCAATTGTGCACTACAAATAATTATATTACTTGCTTGCAAAAGTTATATATGCTCCTGCAAATGGACTTGTATGTATCATGAAAAGCAAGTGGTTTCTAATTGTCATATTGGACTTATACAATTAAAGTTATAACATATATACAGAATAACCAGTATTGTAAGATTGACAGTATATATCACTTTGTGCAGGCAACATATTTGATGAGCAAGTGACAATAGATGATGAAATTATAAAGTAAATCAAGTAAATCAAACTAAGCATGTGCTAAGAACTAAAATTTTGGAAGCTGCAAGTAATATTGTTATTGTGCTAGTGTCATTAAGAGATGTATTAATACTGTTATTGTGCAAATGATGATTGTATACCAATACTACATGTTATTGTGTAGGTGATGATTGTATACCAACACTTTGTCATTAACATATGTATTAAGGTAATATTTATTATGCACATGGTCATGGGCTGTACAATAACTGCTTGAATCTTGAGAAGTCTATATTAGGTGTACTGGGTCACGAGCTCACTATGCTAATGATACAATGTATCTACATTATTATGATGATCCCAAGAAATCATACAGTAAATTAAATACAATACTAAACAGTATTAAATTTCTCTTTAACAAAAGCACCTGAAAGCAGTGTACAAAGTAGAAGATAGAATCATATAAATTAAAGTATCAACTCCATAAAGAATCAATTATGCATAGTGCAAAGCTCAAACTCAAGCTGCTATCAATATTCTTGTATAAAGAATCAATTACATAGAAATTGTTGGAATTAGACATAAAGTATCAACATTGCATATACAATTGGCAAATTATACACAAGACCAACATTTTGTACATTGTAGCAGATAAAAAAACCTCCGAGATAGTATTATGCACAACATTTCAAAAAAAAAAAAACCTCTAAGATCATCACTACCAAAATTCCCCTTTTATGCATAACATTAAACAAACAATTAAAATTAGTTTATATACTTATATTAAGCCAATAATTTATAATTACTAGATAAAAGATTACCTTAGACTTATATTTGATGGATACTAGAATTGGACATATCACTTATAAGCCATGCTTGATTGAATTCAGTGCTCAATGCTTGCAAAATATATTTATTGAAAAGGAAAAGAATATTTTAGTATTTTCACATTTAAAAAAAAAACCTTCACATATGAACATCAGATCTTAAACAACATACCGTTGAAATTTCATTCAATCCTTGCAATGGTAAAGGGTGAAAAGTATGACTAAGAATGTCTTACATAATGAGAATTACCTATATTATAGTAATTAACGCTAATGAAAATTACCTTTATTATTTTAAACTTGAGAAGAAAAGTCATGTTAGAAGCTAATAAAATATATGTTATACCTCATTGGACTGAAATTGCTGCTAAGAAATTGAAACGTCACAAATGACAGAAGAAGCATTGTCCTATGCAAATAGAAATAATTTACTAGTAGTATGTTATAAAATTTAAAAACAAAACTATATATTAAATTAATAAGTAAAGTACCTTTTAATCGTGTGCTTTGAGATTTCTTCCTATTGCATTGCTTCTCAACCCTACTTCTTGGTTGCTTTTTGATTTTTTTACCTTATTTTCTCTTCAACCTTTGATATTACTCAAATTATTATTATTTTGCAGCCATACAATTAGTTGTATCTTTTTCATCCCTAGAATCACCCATATGTCATTTGTGAATATCTTGAACTTGCTTTGTCAACTTAACCACGACTTGATCCATAAACATGTATGTTTTCTCACAATTAGCTGCCTTAGTTGATAACCTTACTAACTTGGGACAAAGCTACCTATATCATTGTATGATATTGAGTTGAGGAATTCTCCTATGTGTATCTTGCACAAGTCCATTTCTTGCATCTTTTGTCCATCTTTTCAACAAACATTCAGTAAGAATTGATTTGATATTTTTTATATCATACACTTTCAATGCATGGCAACATAGAATCCCAAAACTCTCAAACTTTCTACAGATACGAGAAATAGTGTTATTAGATGCATTAAATAATACTTTGAACTCCAAATCTCCATTAACCATCATAACCACATACTCATGAATTGTTTCACTTTCATTCCTATATCTTATATTGGCTGCAGAGAATCATATTCTTATTGAAAAATATTAAATATCGTAGGAGTGTAGATTTTAGCAACTTGCTACAGCACAGGTGAATTTTGCATCTTTAACCTTGGCAATTTTTGCCTAGCCTCAAACTCAAACTACAATTCATTGTATCTTTTATCACTAATCACCCTTTCAAAGTGCTTGAAAAATTGGATTATATCCAAATCTGGCTTTATCCAACTTTTCATATCAAAGTTTAACCTTTCACTCTACTATGTACTCCGTATGCCAAGTGAGAAAGCATTTTTCATGTAGCATTTTGCCCATTTACTTTTTATTTTGTATAGACTAATAAGCCAATTATTTTCTTGAAGATTGTAATCACTTAATAGCTTATCCCATGCTGTTTGGAAATCATCTTCCTTTGCAAATTGGTACACATATGCTTTGAAGTCTCTAAGAAAGTTAGAACCATTTTTCATCAAATTCCTGAGATGCTTTATGCCATTTTGCATCAAATGCCAAGTACACAATCCATGATATGTTTTAGGCATGACTTCAATTAAAGCTTTAGCCATTGTATATTCTTGGTTAGTAAAAATAGTCTAAGGTTTCTTTGTCTTGTGTGCCTCCAAGAATGTTTCAAATAACCATTTAAAGGACTCTGCTGTCTCATCATAAAGAAGCACATCTCCAAAACTTACCACCCCTCTGTGATGATTAAAACCATGGAAGCATTTGATTTAACAACACTGAAGATTGTACACTTTGAGTTTCATCTTATTTGGACACTTAAATTTGAAACACTAAATGTTGTGTATATTATAATATTATGTTTTCCAATGAAGTTGTGGATTTAGACATGTATTTTTAATAGTATTGTTATAACATATTCAAATATATGTATAAGTTGATTATGATAAAATATAGAGGTTTTTGTGGCACAACTAATGGTTTTTCTTGTTATAGAAAAAGGGTTTCAATGATGACAATGCTAATGTCATCACAAAAAATAATTTTGGTGACGACAAAGAAAAAAGTTTTAATGACGACAAAGCATGTTGTTACAAATAAATATATTTTTTGTCATAGAAAAGGGGTTTCAGTGACGATAATGTTAATGTCATTAAAAAAAATGATTTCAGTGACGACACAAAAAAAAGTTTTAGTGGCGACAAAGCATGTCACAAATAAATGTTTTTTTTATTATAGAAAAGGGGTTTCAGTGGCGACAACGTTAATGTCGTCACAAAAAATGGTTTCAGTGACGACATTAACATATTGTCACAAAAAATGGTCATTCTTGTCTTAGAAAACTACTTTTAGTGACGAGAAAACATGTTGTCACTAAATGTTATTTTTTGTGACGACCAAAGTCATCACTAAAACATTTATTTGTGACAACACAAATAAGTCGTCACTGAAAGTTGTTTTTGTGCAAATAAGGGTTTTTGTGACTATATGCTTAAATCGTCACAAAAAGTAGTTTTTGTGACGGCTTATTTTGACGTCACAGAAACTACTTTCAGTGACGACCTATTTGTGTCATCACAAATAAATGTTTTAGTGACAACTTTGGTTGTCACAAAAAAAGACATTCAGTGACGACTTGTGAAAATATTCATAAATTTAAATTGTTAATGAACCATTTAATGACGACTATTTCCGTCCCGTCACTAAAGGGTCCTTTAGTGACAGCTGTATGTTGTCACTAAATCTATTTTTTTTTTAAGTTGACTTTCATTGATGACTTTTTTGTATCGTCACTAAAAACCTTTAGCAACGAGGTATATGTGACGACCTATAGTCATCACTGAAAGTTAAAAAGCCGTCACTAAAGGTTTTCAGTGATGACTTTTAATACTTTTTGTGATGATTAAAAAGTCTCCGTTTTTGTTGTGAATCCTGCCAAAACATGATAGAGATGAACAACAATTTCAAACCCCAACACCTACAAGATCCAAAATAACATTTTTGTGAGAATCTATAAGTGCATTTGCTGTAAAAGATATGTATACAAATATGCAAACGAAATCATAACAAACACATGCAAGCTTAGGTTTATCACTTTTCCTCCTAAAACATAATAGGGGAGATGAACAAAGAACAATAAGCATAAAGATACTAACATGATGACATGAAAGAGTAGAAGACATCTAATTTGATGAGAATCATTCAAATTGCAAGTTTAGGTTTATTACTTTTTAATAGATAAATAGATAAATTCAAATTGTAAGTTCAAATTTATTATCTTCAAATAGATAGATATATCTCTATCATTCATCTATTAAGAATATTATGTATATATCTACTATTAATTCAATTTTTTTTTTGTGTAAATGAGAAAAGAGTCAAAAGACATGAAAAACCAAAGCAAACAAAGGAAACTCAATTGCATCTAAAAGCAACTTGCATCTAATAAGCATGAAAACCCCAGTGAAGAGAGTCAAGAGACTTAGTCAAGACTTCATTCCCTCGTGTGGATTCAGAACCTATCTTTGCAAGGAGGTCTGCACATTGGTTTTCTTTTCTTAACACCTAGGAGAAATGGGTACGCCAATTCCTAGCCTGTAGAGCTTGAATGTCTTGCAAAACACAGCCATACAAATTTATCTTAGGATTACCAGAGTGGATCAAATTAAGTGCCTCCTCAGAACCACGTTCAATCCAAATTCTCCTATAGCCCCATCCCAAGCTAAGAGAAGTCCAGCTCAGATTGCTTCAAGCTCTGCTAACATGTTTGTGTTAATGCCAATACTCATCAATGCGTTGAGCAAAAAGAGCTACTTTCCTCAATGAGAACTGACCACACCTTGAACCTCTTGCTATGTTAAAATATCATTCCAATCACCCATAAGAACCGTTAGAGAAGTAAGAGATGCAAGCAAAGAAATTAAGTGATCCCAAAGTTAAGTTCTATAAACCATATTCAAGCTGCCATAAATAGTAGAATAATTCCAAGCCTTATCGCTTAACTTCACCTCAAAAGTGATACACTGATGCATCTTGGAAAAAAGTGTAAAAACAATATCTTGGATAGAACACAAGATCCAGATTCCACTGAAAGACCATTTGGATTGCACTGCCAAAGAGGAATAAACCTCATAATCTTCTAATTGTTTTGAACCTTATTAAAAGGAACATGAGCTTCAAAAACAAAAATGATAGAAGGTGTATGAGTTCTCACCAAATCATATATATATTGCTTAGCATTATTGTTGTTTGGAATATGATGCCCTGAAAAGCAAGTTTATTCAAATTATGTAGTGACTAATACATTTTAATAATTAAATTAAATAAAAAGTTTATTTATGTAAGTTTTGTATCTAGTTATTAAGGTACTGAGATTCTAAATGGACCAAGATACATTTGCATAAAGATTATGCAAGAGAGATATGTATCTTTGAATGAATCAACAACAATATTCATAGTCACTGAATAGAGTTTATCGCTCTATTCAGTGAAGACTGCAATGTCCAGATTGCCTCCATTGAATGAGTAGGATTCTCCTCTAAGGAAATGGTGAATCTCAAACAATTGAAGTGGCTGAATTCAGGTATTGACAGTGATATATGAATTAGAATCTTGTGAGATTTCAAGCTAAAGTTAAATACCTTTACTTTGAACTTGAACTTACACATGTACATTCACTTGTGGCAGAACCGAAATCCTAATGGTATGTGGATTTATGTTCATGTCCATTATGGTCTTTGATATACTAAGGGCAAAACCATCGCATCACGTTGGTCAAGACTCTGTATGTTAGAATCATAGTTGGAGTGAACATCAGGGAACATGTATCCAAGAAATTAAGTTCATAGTACAAACATCACTCAAACTTGGGCATAGTGAATGATGAATTAGCTATTTATCATTTCCTGATATATTTTAGATATATTCTAAAAGTATCTGAGTACTTGTAAGATGAAATCTAAGACTAGGGGATAAAATTAACATGCAAGGTAAAACAATAATTTTACCTTGCGTTAATGAATAGCTATGAAGGTTCATAAAGACACAGTTTGCAATTTGACAACCAATACTAAATACTGGCTTCTGATAATTTAAGGTTTTTAAGAGTGCAACCATGAATCTATGGTGGAATGATTTCATGGTTAATGAACTATAGTTGTCTTTAATGAGATTAAGACAATCCTAAGTTCATTGGAGCTTGAAATTCCTATGTCCAAATGGATTTTCCATCTAACTTTGTAGAATTCAATCCATTTAAGTTAGAAGAACATTTTTGACAAATTTATATGATGGCTTTTAGTGTTTTAGGGCTTGTCTTAATTAAGATAAAAGTTATCTTGATTTAGACAAAACTTATCTTAAGACGAGGTGTCTTAAGTTATAGAAAGGTGTCTTAAAAGATATGAGAGTTGTCTCATCATATTTGGGCATAATTTCTATAAGTCTCGTTTTTGGACATCATTTTGTGTGTCTCATCATTTTTGTGTGTCCTATAAGAGATAAAAGTTGTCTCATTTTTGCACCACATTTTTTTGTGTCCTATGAAAGGCAAAAGTTGTCTCATTTTTGGAAAATATTTCTTTAGGATAAAAGTTGTCCTAAGTGTGCTTAATATGTCTTAGAGTAAGAATTATTTGTCTTAATTAAGACAGGGGTTGTTTTAAAAAGATAAGAATGATTCTTACATTACTTGTCTTGATTAAGACAAGAGTTATCTTAATTAGACAATGAAACTTTAAGACAAGGGATGTCTTAATTAAGACAAGTTTCATATAATTAAGACAATCATTGTCTTGATTGAAATTTTGAAATAAGTCAACCTCCTAGAATCTCATAGAGATCACGTCCAATCTCTCTTGGAATTCAAATGTGATTTGATCAATATTCTAAGAAGAAAAAGTCAAAGTGTTAAAGGATTAGAATTGTGAAGAGCCATGATTCTTAAAGAGTCCTACATACACTAGAAAACTATGTAGTCAAGGAGATTAATAAAGTTTAAAATTCTATTATTAGAATTTTAATTAAAGCACACTAATTATTGGCCAATGGAAAAGCTCCAAATTATTTTATTTAATTATAGTAAAATAATAAAATAGATAATAAAGGTTATTACTTGATAAAATTTTATCTAATAAAATCATGAAGGTGGTGTCCACTTGGTAGGACTCTAAGGTTAATAGTTTTTTACTTCAACCAAAAGACTTGGGTCTAGCTAAATATAAATTTAACCTAACTCCTAGTCGTCCAACACAACTAAGCATACACCTAGAGGAGGTGTGAGGCTTAGAGAGAAAATTAAAAAGGAATGGGCATGAGGCTTTGAGGAAAACTCAAGAGAGTGTAACGTCATATTCTTTAGTGGAGAGAGCTTTTCATTATGCCATCAATTGATATACACTAAAGAGCCATCATATATTATATTATTGTTCTTTTCACCTTTTATCACCGAAGGTTCTTTGGATTAAAAAAATCACAAAGAATAGGTGATCAATACAGTTGGTAAAGAAGCTTTGACAATTCCTTATGGCTTCAAAGGTATTATTATATCCTTACTCAATTTATGCATTTCGTGTATGTTTTATGTGATTATCAATCCACTGCGTTATCTTGCATTGTGTGATTTAAATTTTTTTTAAATCCATGCTTGTATCAATATCATATTAGGCTTAAAAGCTAGATTCAACAAATGCTAGTTGCACCTTGAATATTCCAAGCTAAAATTGAAAAGTTAGTGAACCCAATCATTAAATATGAGATAATGAGAAAGAATCCAAATCAAAGGGTGGGAGTCAACATTTCATCATTTGACCCATCACTAGAATCTGAGTCCTCCACATCATCTTCTATATCCATATTTGACTATGATACCATTGTATCACCTGCTGAAGAAAGATATGAGGTTTGAGGGGACAGACGAGTTTGAGACCCATCCACAACATGCTTATTTTGCATAACAGCCTCAACTTTGCATACATAGGTTGGGTTATTTTCTACAGCCACTAATGAGCTCTTCGGGTTTAACATTTTATAGGACATAGGTGCGGCAATATTATTTTCCACAATTCCTGTCAGATTTTGATTGGAAGTCGTACTGGGCCTATTAGCAACTCTCAACTTCTGCCTTTCATCCATTCCCTCATTTATTCTCTTTTTAGAACCATTTATCCCAGCTAAAAATACCATGGTAGTAGCTTGAATTGGTACAGTGTGACCAATAGCATCCTCACATTGGAACCATTAAGCATTAGTAATATCTTGGAGCACTCCAAAACGATTTCCATCTTCATTCATCAATTTGTGCTTCCCTTCTTCAATAACACGAATTTAGGAAGGTCTCCTTCTATGTGAGATGATCATCCATTCACCATATGATTCACCATTCTTAGATTGCTTACCAATCTCTTTACATAGATGCACCAGATCCTCTTTAAGGGACATTACCTTAGTAATTATATTTTCTTTATTATTCCTCCTAGTATCCTCCTCCTTCCTAAGACAATCATCCCTCATATGCTCATAACAACCATATTCAACACATAGACGTTTCAAGGATTCATACCCCATATTGCACAAGAGTCCTTGAAGAAAAAATTTCCTTACCAATGGTTTGCTAAGGTTGATCTCCACGTAAACTCGAGCAAAACACCCTCGGGTCATACATATAGTATTTTGATCAATTTTCACATGCTTTCTTATAGCCTAAGCTATCATGGACAACACTTCCTCATCATAAAACATAATGCTCAATTTTGGAAAGTGTACCCAAGCCATAATGGATGCAATCCAAATTTTTAAAGGAACGAAACTTGGGGACCATTGTTGCACTATCAAATAATGATAAAACACAATTCAAGGAGCCTGCAATACAATTGTCTCATAATCTAGAGGATTATAAAACCATACCAAGAAGTCATAACCAAGATCAAGTAAATCAAAGTCCCCTTCCATATTCCACAACTGCGGCAACTTCCTTAAGAGAACTTGATATTATAAGATAAAAAAAGGCTGAGAGAGAATGTATGTGTTATGTTTCTCATTTAATGCCAAGGTATATATATACATAAGTTAACAAGATAGGGATTCGTTCGAGAACTAACACACTAGGCTACTGCCTTTATTTTTGGCTATGTTGGTATATACAAATTCAAACTACAGATAAATGTATGCTAATATATTAAGATGCAAAGTCAAACTAACTACAATTTGAATGAGTGTAACAGAAGGAGAGATATTTGGGGGAAACTATATTGACTTGTTCTTCATTATACCTCCTCAAGATGGAGATCAATCGAAGAGTCCAATCTTGAATTTTAAAGACTAAAAATGAGATCATATGAGTGGTTTAGTTAGTGCATCTACCAGCTGGTCTTCACTAGAAATATGAGCAACATGTAAAGTGTCATTTTGGACTTGATCATGAATAAAATGAAAGTCAATTGCAATATGTTTCATTCTTGAATGGAACACTAGATGAGTTGCCCCTACAATGTCACAGTAAATGACAAGTGGTTAAGGGAGAGTAACGCCAAGTTTAAGCAATAATCATGAACAAATCAAGTAAAAGAGCATAAACAATCATTCAAGAAGAGTTTAGGAACATTATTAATATATATAATTATAAAGTTGTGTCCAAAACATTGAGTTCACCCTCAACGAAGGGATGTAGCCAACTATCATCATAAAATCATCCAATATACAATCCTAATCCATTATGAACATAAGAAAATACAAGGAAGAAAGGAAAAGAGAAAGATACAACTCTTTGAAGATCTTCACGTGGATGAATTTTTGCCAAATCCACCCCTTGAAGCTCTCCTCCCATTCTCATATTCTCTTCTATGGTTTCTCTTTAATTTTCCTTAACTTAAACTTGTGCAAATGAGGTGGGAGAAGTGGTTTTAAAGTGAAAGGCGCATGTGGGCAATACGGCTCTAGCGTTCAGGAGCTGCAACACCCAGTTGTGATTTTCAGTTTGGGAATTTTTAACCTAAGGCGCTGCGGCACCCACCTTCATGGTGGGCTGAGCTACGGTGCTAGGTAGCCAACACTGCAACCTTTATGCCTGGGAGTGAGGTTTTTGACTTTTAGGCATTGCAAAATTGTTTCTGGGCGCTGGGGCGCTGAACTCTCGGGTCTAGAAGCATTTTTCTTCAATTTGGGTCTTATCTTACTTCTAGATTGCTCCAAACCTTGCCTAACTTGCATCATTTCACTTATAATTGACTTTCCATCTTAAAAACACCTACAAAACATAAAACAAAGCTAAGAGTACAAGAAACTCAAGAACAAAGCAAGTAAATGCAAGAGAATTCACTATGAAAATATGACAAATTATGCACCGATCAACCTTCCTCTATGATTTTTTGCACATTGCCACTCCCTTGATGAGGTTAACACAGAGACTTAAAGAAAGCTTGACTACTGCTCAAGTTTTGGCTCACCCAAGAGGGAGTATGGGTATGTAATTTATTGTGATGCATACTGGGTTGGTTTGGGTTGTGTATTAATGCATAAGGGAGAAGTCATCGCTTATGCATCCAGGAAACTCAAAAAACATGAACAAAATTACCCTACGCATGATATTAAAGTGGCAACTGTGGTGTTTGCACTAAAACTTTGGCATCATTACTGTAAACACCTAATTTTGTCCAGATATTTAAATTAATAAAATCATAAAAATAATAATAATAATAATAATTAATAATTAAACAATAAAAGAAGAAATGAAAAATGAAAAAAAAAGAAAAAATAAAAAGCCCAAAAACAGTTTATCAAAAAAAAAAAGAGTGTAGCCCACACCAAAAAAAAAGGGGAAGGGATCAGACCCAATCAGCCAAAAAAAAAAGGGGCCCAGACCAAACA